>OMLB01021316.1:0-14610 GCA_900302555.1 Myripristis jacobus
GGCACACTGAACCAGCATGGCTACCATGCAGCATCCTGCAGCCCCATGGCATCCCATCCAGTTTGCATCTAGTTGGACCATCATTTATTTTTCAACAGGACAATGACCCCAAACACACCTCCAGGCTGTGTAAGGGCTATTTGACCAAGAAGGAGAGTGATCGAGTGCTGCGCCAGATGACCTGGCCTCCATAGTCACCTGACCTAAACCCAATCGAGATGGTTTGGGATGAGATGGACTGCAGAGTGAAGGCAAAAGGGCCAACAAGTGCTCAGCATCTCTGGGAACTCCTTCAAGACTGTTGGAAACCATTTCAGGTGATTACCTCATGAAGCTCATCGAGAGAATGCCAAGAGTGTGCAAAACAGTAATCTATATATATAAAAAAATATAAAACATGTTTTGAGTTATTTCACACTTTTTTTTTACTACATGATTCCATATGTGTTCATTCAGAGTTGTGATGCCTTCAGTGAGAATCTACAATGTAAATAGTCATGAAAATAAAGAAAAAACATTAAATGAGAAGGTGTGTCCAAACTTTTGACTGGTAGTGTACATGATCATTGTACATGATCTCACATTGCCAAATCTCCAACTCTTGCTCGACATCTTACACAGGCTTACGCTTACAAGAAGTAGAAATTCAAAACTGACAGAAAAAGAGTTTTATTAGCTTGCACAATTCCCATTCTATACATTAGAAAAAGCATAATTTGTTGCCATTAATGTGTGCTCAAAATGGAACATTTTGGCATCAAGTTAGAGTTAATCAAGATGATTAAAATGTCTCTGAGGCGGTGTTTTAGAAAAGGATAAGAACAGGACATATTTAAACCAGCCTTGTTGTTTGTTCGGGGACTTTGCCAGATCAAAGGTCAGCACTGATTCAAACATGAACCATGCAGCAGAAAATAAAATCTGGTTGCTTGGCAAGAGCAAAATATCCATCATGCTTTTTAAAGATTATTTTTTTATCAGTTTTTCTTTTATTTGACAGTACACAGTAGAGCAAGACAGGAAGGATTGGGAGATGAAATGCAATAAAGCTGTCAGGCCAGCTTCAAACTCAGGACACCACGTGGTATACACCTTAGCCAGCTCAGCCTCCTGGGGACTTTAGGTATCCATAATTAATCACTGGTATGCAATGAGAAGAAAGGCTATGTATTAATCCACATCTCTTTGATGACTGCAACTGATGACATTATTCTTTTACTGATCAGATTGATACTGGTCATTTTTAAATGCGTTCTGTCCCCTAAGGATGTATTACTTTCTATTGTACTTTAGCGTGTGATGAACCAGTTAAGAAGTCCTTTTCTTACCCTAACTAAATTCAGCTTCAGTGGAGTTGACAAGACACTCAGTCGTCAACTTTAATGCAATAAAATGAGAAAATGACAAAATTTAATAGGCTTGCTGCAAGCGATGTAATGTAAAACCTTTACAGTTAGTCCTTAGCCTATTCAGGTTTTTATTCTGTTGTAAAAAAAAAAAAAAAAAAAGTAATTACATACAGGTTGTGTTAGGTTAGTTTGTCAGTATGAATCTTTTTGGTCTCAAGGTCTAAGGATAAATCACAAGGGTGATTAGTCTGATTGTGCATCATGAACAGCAGCGCAGTGAAAAACGCTGCCAAGAGCCATAGTGTTTCCTCAGTTTGTAGCCAGGTGAGCATGGCCAGCATCCCAGGGGCAAACTTCAATACCACCTTCAGGCACTAATAAGATTAAGGCTCACTCCATACCTATGCAATGACAAATACATTCTTTTGTTGCGAGGTTTGTTTTCATATCTCTTCTTTTAGTCAAATTACTTGCTGAATATGTCCAAAAAGTCACACGGCTAATATGCATGCAAGGCCCTAACCTTGAGGAGGCGAAACATAAACTGAAGTCAGTGGCTGAGTTAAATACCTGAGCTCATGCTGTAAATATAGCAAGAGAACATCACTCTTGAGAGTACGGATATTATGCTAACTATAAACATGCCTCAGCCGCAGCATCATTTTTGGCAATCAAATTATGCCATGGAGTGATGTTGCTGCAGAGTTATGGAGCCTTTTGGGCCAAGATGTTGTGCGCAAATGGGGCTGGCGATGAAGGAGAGTCTGGCAGAAACCTGGAAGATGAAGGATGACAGGTTTATCTTAAAAGACATCATCTTTCAAAGGAATAAAGATAAACACATTTTCAGATTTGTAGAATACAATGACCCCTGAATACCAGCCCCCACCACCACCACCTCCACATTCACATCCCCTCTGTCTCCCATTTTCACATACACACACACGGGCACATGTGCACCACATACTGCACTGCACTTTCACATGCACACAATCAATGGACCACATTTCTTAGCCGTTATCTTAAAATAACACATGCAAAAGAGCACCAGTGCATATGGTGTTCATTTCTGCACCAGTGGCCTAATGCTCTTAAGTTCGTGCTTTGTTCTGGGCATCATTGTTTTTTAAGGGGAGGACAAAGTGGGGCAATGTCTCCATGCTGCTATTTCATCGTACAATGTGGAACACTGAGCCCATTGTGTTTTTCATATGGCAACTCCCTGCATCCTTTACCGAATTTACTGACAGAAAAAAAGAAGGTCGCAAATAATATGCGGTGCATTTGGATGAAAGAATCAAAGTTGACACCAGAGGGAAATAAATCAAGTCTCCGTCATTGCTCATTGCCCTCAAATACATTCAGTGCTGTCTGAACATTATATTAAAGGATTCATAGGCTACTGTTGTTATAGTGTTACACAGCCATGCAGTGGAGAGCAGCCTACCCAAAATCAGTTTGCCTGTGCTGTCTAGAATTTAACTTCTTCTTTTTGGCCCACATGAATCTGATTTTGTTTCACATCAGTGGTTGTTTTCCAATAAATGTTTATCAACTGAAGACCACAGCTCACCCACCTTTTTATCACCACATTCCTCCCAGTAATACAGTACAGCGTCACAGTAGGTTTTTAGGCCTCCTGGTCTGCCTGTGAGTGCTCTAGCAGACGGCCCTCCTTTTTGGCCAAGATTAACATTTCATATGATCGTTCCTGACAGAGGATTTTCTTTCAGAGGCCCCGTGAAGGATAACCAAAAAGGGCATTTTCTACCGAAAGTCACTCCAGCTATTACGAGTTTTTTTGCACAAGCTTTTCCCCCAAGTTGTTGAAATATTTCATTTGTCAGATTGACTCCTGCAGCATTTGGAAGCGGGTTGTGTGTGTGCAGAGTGTGAGCAGTAGCTTGGAGAATTTGGAGCAGAATGGTGCGGACAACGCGTTGAGCCCGGCCAGCAGTAAACATAGATGTGTGCGATTATGTCTTAAAGGGAGGGGCTTGCTCGGGTATTCAGTTTTATCACTGAATACAGTGGAGGAGCGACGGCAGACTCTGGCTCCCTCTCCTCTCTCACTCGACTCAACACAACTACTTTCTCCCGTTAAGATCCACAGGTAAGCGCAAAAACTTTCAACTTTAAAAATCACCGCAAAGTTATTTTGTATTCGATACCGGACGCCAGTCGGACGAAGTTGCAAAGATCATTGCGCATCAATGCATCTGCGCCTTGAATGCATGATTCATAAAGTTGCGCTGCCAGATTGGCTTTGATGTAGATCTCTACTGTTTAGTCTGTTGATTCCACTTTTCATCACGTTTGGCCGTGAGTTGCTCCCTCCTTTGTGCGCGGTGCATCCCAACAGTTCACCAAAGGAAAAGCGAACTCATTATGGGGAAATATAATAAACTTTACAGCGCCGTGGATCGCGCAGTGCTAAAGTGTTATTAATGTTTTGTTAACGGCGGGACTACAGAGATAATCGTATGTGTCCAGTCGTGTTGTGCGCTCTCACCCCTGATTCTTATCGGGTAAAGTATGAGAGGGGCGGTCTCCAAAGCCCATGGCCAGACAACTTTCTCATCGCCTCACTATAGCAGACGCTGCAAAGGCTGTAGCCAGAGACCATGACTTAGGCCTTTAACAAAACTGTGCAATGAAATTTGACTCTGACATAGTTTTGCTGGTCAATAATGAGTTTTTTAAGCTCAGGCACCTCTGCTGATTCTGGATCATAGAGTCCTAATGGCTTCCAATAGGGCTCAAAGTGACCTGTATGTGTAATAACCCTGTTTGACCATGTTGTGACCTGGAGGTAAAAGCTGCACCGTGTAGTGGAGCCTATAGAAAGCTGACATGTGGAATCTGTACAAAGCAGGCTGAGAGTTAAAGATGGGCCCCGCAGCCAGCAACACAGCACCGGCCCCACCAGGATCAGATTTGACCATATGGATGTAAATTCAAAATAATGATGCTGAAAATCCAGAAGGCAATTGTCGATTTTGTTGTGTTCATGAAAGTTAAACACATCCAGCGTCTCCTGTAGGCCAAAGCCACAGGAGACGCTGGATGTGTGCAACCAAAGGGCAATCTTTACAGATGAATCCACTTCATTTCAAAGTATCACATTCTTTGCAATCCCACCGTCCCCGAGGCTAAAGGCTCTCTTTCTGTTCTGTTTCGGTGTACTCGGGTTAGCCAGCAAGTCTTTTGATCTCAGCTTTATTACATAGTAGTGTCTGTGAAATGGCAGCACGGAAAATGGAACAAGGTGGAGGGGCTGCAGAGGGTAGATCTATAGGGTCTTTCTGAATGCTTTTTGGGCCAGAGACAGCATAGCAATTGTCCATGAAACTGTATCTGATAAGTTGTGTGGTGTTTGGAAAACACGCAGGGAATGCCCTCCGCTCCTTATAAGGCGCAGGCCCAACCTGGTGACAGATGATTGGAATAGCCTCTGGAATGCATAACAGTTCTGCAGGAGTCTTTCAGCCTTTTTCATACATGTGCACACAGACACACACACACACACTTTCACACAGACATTCATGCTGTACATGTATGCTGAGACACACACACACACACACTCGTGCATTGTAGTGTAAAGGGGGTTTCATCATTTGCACAATATGATGTGGGTGCAGAGGAATCTGGAGGTAATTGCACACAGTGATAACAGGGGCTTGGCAGTGTGGGCGAGAGCGAGGGCCAGGGTTAGGGCTGGGCAGGCAGGATGTAGAGAACACTGCCATGCATTTCCGGAGTCTGGGTCTGGACTGCACTGTGCGGTAAAGGCTTCCAGCCTCTCTCTCTCTCTCTTTCCCTCTCTCACTCTCCACTTTATTGAAGTTAAAGGTTGGAGCAGCCTCATCCACATCACAATCACTATGTGCTTCACCATGAAACTGGACTTTAATGTAGTGGTCATGAATTTCTTTGATGTGTGCAAACATACGTGCCTGTGTACGTTTCCTTGTAGGATTTTGTATATGTGCTGTATGTGTATATGTGTATATGTGTGTGCTGTGTTATAGTTTTTACCCTAGATATTTATAACCCACAGTATTATGTTCCAAAGTAAGAATCCAGAGTTTCCTTGCAAGGCAATAGTTTCTTACCACTGCTAAGCAGGGCGGCCAACCAAGTGGCAAACAATTTGAATAGAACGGAAAACTGGCAGAGGGAATTGTGTAACACATATGATCAGACTGTTCAGTTCTTTTTGGTAATGAGATTTATCCATACTGTGTCCCCTTTCAAGGTTTTCCAAATGTGGCGCAGTTTTCTATGAGTAGATGCTGACATGTCGCTCCAAAACACATTGTTTCTTTTCAGCAGGTGTCAGAACTATTTCCTGGTTCTTTCTCATAACGAGCCATCGAAACTCTGTCAGCCATGTTTCATATGTTCTGCTTTCTTGCCTCTTCACTTGATCTTATGCAGATTTGTTGTTCCAAGAATATCTTGAAATGGAGACAGAGAGAGAACAAGAGAGAGGAACGATGTTCAGACGTGCTCAGAGATAGTGCTCATCTGTCTTTCACCTTTTTCCAAAATGACCACTCCATTTCGTCAAGGAAATCCTCATTTTTAGTGTCTGCCGGTTGTTGGGGATAAAATTAGTTTGGGTTTCAGGTTTGTGTCTTCTGGACAGGAGCGCCACTAGGGCAGGGTTCAGCTCATTTGAAGTGATTGTGATTGACGTGCAGCTAAAGCTCATGAGATTCTGGCCCTGGATCCAGCTCAGGCCCCACAGCATACTCGCTCTATTCCCCCTCGCCTTTGAATTCGATAGCATGTAATTTGAATGCACTGTATCCAGAACCGCACACTAAGTTGTATAATATGGTGAGCTTGGACGGACAGGCTGATCTTGGGCTGGAAAGGAATTCTTAACTCTTCACCGAGTAATGACGGTCAACAAGTGGTAGGCAAAACTGGTAGCGTTCCTCGCTTGTGAAGTCACACAAGGGCATGAAACCTGAGAGAATGTTTGTTTAGGTCCTGGAAAATATGCAGTAAGACTCTTGCAGATGTTTGGTTAATGATATATAAATCTAAAATTCCTCTTACTTGCTTCTTTTTTTTTCTTTTTTCTTTTTTTTTTTCAAAAGCTCTCATGGCATGAATCCCTCTCTGTGTAATTTAGCTTCGTATTCTGTTTGTTGTTCCTCATTATGCAGCCAGGCTGACATGGAGCAGTTCTTTAGGGGAATATGCACAACGTTCTTGGATGTTCTGGCATTTGTTCACTGCAGAATTAGACTCTGGTCGTCTCTTGGGTGATGGAGAATGCTGACTCTCTTTTTTTCCCCTCTCTTATTCCACCCCTAACCCAGACTATAATGGAGGCTGTTTGACCACCAAATGAAATCTCATTCAATCAAATGGTGTTTACATAGCATGATTTTTTTTTGCTCAAGTAACAAATTCATTACAGGTTACATGAGAAAAGGAATCTAATGAAGATCCTTCCCAGGGCCTGCATCTTACTTCCTTTCTTTTCAGGCTAATTCCTAAACTTTGATTCTCCTGGCCAGTCAGTCATGTGGCGTGTAAGACCTGTGTTTGAATTCCTTTGGGCTTTAGTCACACTCTGATGAAGAGGGTTTGTTAGATCAACCTCTCACTCGTGTCACTCTCTGACTTTGAAGTGTTATCACTCGAGGCCAGGTTGCCTAACAGGCAGCATGGCAAGTCGTGATGGTAATTGGCATATTTGCCTGCTGTCTGCCAGTTGCCAGATGCTAAGCTCCCCCAGAAGTTGCACAGCTGTGAAAAGGCTATTGTATTTCTTTCTCCTTAAGTAAAACTCTTTTTTTAGCAGGTGGTGATTCAGTTCTGGATAAGGTGGCGTTGCCTTAGACCTGCGTCTTAAAAGGTAAAACCTCCTCTCTCGCTCCTGTGATTTACGTGAGGTTCGGTGGGTGATTGATCGTGCGTGAGGGTGAGGTCACGTCTCCTAAACGGTGCTCCTGATGTCATCCTACAAAGATGCGTGTTCTCGCCCTCATTCCTCAAAATGAGGTATTTTGAAGTAGATGTAATATTGTTGAGTGGGACATTTAGCCTTTGGGCTCCTTCTCATCTGATAAAACAAGCACAGGAAATGTCTCTGTGAGCCGACTGGCCCTGTGTTTTCCTTTGGCGTCCTCCCATTGGGACCTCAGACATGCACAGCGTGTCCCTGTGGTAGAGAAACCGCCTTGCATATCTCGCTCCCCAGCAGATACGTTTACTGTAACTTTCTCTTCACCTCTGCCCTTTTCTGTACCACCGGTCTGCTCTCCTGCCCCGTCCTCGTCCTATCTCCCAAAAAGATATGATTAGAATAACACTGTCTCTCACTTCACCCTCTACCTCTTTTTTTCCAGCCCTCAACTCTTTTCCCTCTGCCGCTGTCCTCTCCTCACCTCTCCATCTCTCCTTCTCGCTGTCCCGTCCCCCCATAGCGTCCCAAACCTAAACAAACATTGCTAATCAAGAGCCTGTCAAATCACCTTCTAAAAGCCCCATATTTTAAGGTAATGGGGAATTAAGGGGACGTAGAGGTAATAGGGTGATGTAAATCCCAGCAGCGTGCATGAAAAATGCCATTCAGCGCAGTGAGGTCATGTGTTTACACAGTTAGCAAGGTTAACCGCTCTATGAATAGCGGCACGGCCAGAGGGGGAAACAGACAGGGCAGTGTGTAGGTTGGTTGATAGGCCTGCTGAAATTACGCTGGTGGCTGCGGAGGTGCTGGGAGCATGTGTTTGAGTGTGTGTGTGTGTGTGTGTGTGTATGTGTGAGAATTGGAGAGATCAGGCTTGTAAGTGGTGATGATAGGAGTGAGGACTTACCTCATACACATAAAACAAGCTCTGTGTCCTTACATGGCTATCCATATGAGTCAGGCTTCTGCTGTAATCCTGCCCATTGTTTCATTCTTTGGACAAACTTCAAAGTCAAATTGATCTTGTACTTGCTTTTAGGCCAAGTCATAGAAATGCACAAATTTACACAAAGTGTTTGTGTGCCTTTTTGGTATAAAAAGGACTACATTGTGGTTGGTAAGTTTGTTTCAGCTGTTCACATTTTCATGCAAAGCAGACAGTTTCACTCCCTTCTCAGGTCAAATCTATATTTATTTCATGCGCTCGTAATCTGTGTTTGGTTTCGTACGTATGAGGTCAGACTTTGCATGCAAAATAATTGTCTTGTAAGTGTGCTATTGCAAGGCACATTTGTCAAAATGGTCTGCAGCAATCTCTCCCACCTGAGTAAGCCAGTTAGGCTGCAGCACAGTCGAGGTTTGTGTTGGGCCTGCAGTTGGGAGCAGTGGTAATTGTTTAAGAGTGCATTTATAGAGTGTACTCTCTGTGCCTCCTAATCAGAAGCATACTCAGGCATTTACATACGAGCCTCTAAGGATTGCTTAGGAATGTGTTACAAGCAAGGAGTCAGAGAGAGAGAGAGAGAGTGAGACGGCACTGGAGGGCCACTCGACTGTTGCCATTTCTTTCCAATCCACATGTCACTGCCCTGTTAGGGAGTTGGGGGGGAGGTGGGCGGGCGGGTGTTGAAAGTGATTAAGATTGAAGAGACACAGAATGGCTGATGAGGAGCCCCTCTACCCTCAGCACATACACTTCTTCAGTGTCTTTGTGTTTTTTCTGTGCCTGAGCTATGGAGACCAGCGATTTCTCCAAAGCAAAACAGAAGAAATCTAATGCCCTCGTCTATTAACTTATCACAGACCCTTTGAGATTAGGTCTATTTTTGTGGATTCATTTCAGTACGCATCAGGTAATTTGTCAATTTGCCTCTCTGTACTCTAACTCAGGTCTGGCAAGGAGACAAGAAGAACAAAAATATGGCCTCTGAAAGCCATTTTAATCAGCCGGTGCTCCGCGGGGACAGAGGCTGGCATAGGAGAGCTTCTTACCTCATCAGAGCTCTGCCAGCAGTGATTGGGAGAAACACTCAGTCAGGTTTTTATTGAATAACCTCAGGTCCATTGCTGGAGGGGCTTTACTGTAATAGAGCAGCTCTGCGGCTGCTGAGGTGACAGCCAAATGGTACTTATTAAACTAAGGGCTGATTCATACTATATGCCCTACTGTAATTTAACCTTGTTGGAGGCTTTTGCTTCAGCTTTAATGCTCGAGTCCAGTCACATTTCTGTAACCATGATACATACGCATGCAGTTATCTTGTGATCAAACAATATGGTTCACAAATTTCAGATGAATACGGTTATTCAGGAATTGAATTCGTTTAAGATGTAAATTCAGATTAAAACATTGAGCTGTGAAGTGTGTGTGCTACGTTGCCCAGTGTTTTCTTGGAAATACATTTGGATCTCAACAGCAGCTCAGCAACTGCTGTGAAGCTGTGCTAGTCAGGAATAATAGCTGAAGGCCCTCTTCCCTCTCCTTGTTTACCCAGTACACAGGCCTGTAAACAAATTGAGCATGACGTCTAATGGAGTGTGAGTGTGTATTAATTATCCCCGTATTTAGACTAATGGCTGCTTCTCATCTGATTAATGGTGACACATGTCACAGGGAAGAGAGCTGCATTAAGACATTTGACTACTTTCAGGCCAAAATGAAATACACTACATTTGAATAATATGACATCTATCCTGACAAAGTGATTGCTGGTATCAAAACAAACTCTTTTATAAATGGTATTGAAGTTATTTGTAATTCTGTGCCCTTTACTAACGCAAAAACATCAAGTTTAGATTTATAATTATTTGTAGGAACTGGAGATGGATGGAGCACAGCCAATATATTTTTCCCTTCAGTTTAATAGTGTTATTTATATGTGGATGCAAGAGTAGCAATTACTGTTTTATCTGCCTTCACATAGTATTATAGCAACATAAATGTAATATTTTCTTGCATCCTATTTAGCCGGCAAAGAAAAAAATAACATCAAAATTACTTAATCTCTGATTTTTAATCTCTGATCCTTGCTGTAATCAGCAGTTTTGTAATGGACTTATCTTAATGTAATCATCAGCATATCATCTGTGAGCATGATCTGAAGCCCATATTAGGCCAAAACAAAAATTCATTCAGATGTTGATATCTGAGTTTAAGATGTTGTGGTTGCTGGTGATTGTGGTGGAAGACCGAGGTTTGAGCTAAAGGTTTTGGGGTAGATTGTCGATGATTGGATCAGATGCGGAGGATGGTAGAAAATTTGGCAGGGTGTGTTGGAGGGATGGGGTAGGGTGCACGATCTGGCTGGCCTCATTAAAATTTGCCTTAATGAGAAACAAAACACTCAGAATCCCCCCTCGCCCCCCGGAACAATGAGTTCTTGTTACCAAAGGGCTCGCATCCTATGTAAGATGGAGTCTGGCTGGCATCCCGGCAGGTTTTTCCTGGGCCTTAGCGAGCCTGAGTCAGGCGCTGAGCCCCACAGTGCCACTCACTCCTATGACAGCCACCTGGGAGACCACCTTGGAAAATGGGCCCCTATTAGTTCAGGTTAGACTTAATGACCAGTAATGGTACACCGGCCAAGGCAAACTGTGTGCAAAAGGGCTCCGGGCTGGCCGAAATGAAATACCAGTCACTCAAGCTCTGAACATAAACACAGGTTGTGGGGTCGGTGGGGATGGGGGTGAATAGGTGCTTGTATAGGTGCGTGTGTGTGTATGAGGCGGTCCGTACGTGCACCCTTGTGTTCGAGAGCAGAGGTGACCCAGGTGGAGGAGACAGTATCATGGGAAAGGAGATGGGTGAACCCCCATGGACAGATTAATGCCTGGAGGAACTGCCATGGTTTTGGATTTATTCCCATTTAGCTCCGCTGCTTTGTGGACCAAATCTCATTTCCAGTTTTGCCATCAGCTAAAAAAAAACTCGCAGAAACCTCCACGGAGCAACCAGAGAAGCCTCCTTAGAGCACTGCTCAATTATTTACAATTTCATGGCTGTCTGGGATATGTGTTATTCTAATAAATTTAGGAATTAGGAGGCTTAAATACCACACATATATTAACCTCTAAAGCTGAATTTTATCCTCAATTTAGTGGTAAACGCCACGTCATGTTAATGGCAGTCAATGATGATTGCGTCCTCCATGGTCTAAAGAGTCTGTGGTCTAGAATTAGCACAGGCATTAAAAAGTAAGAAACTGTACCATGTAAAATGGCATAAAATGAGGGAGTCTGCCACTGAACAGAAATACTTTTAACACCTAGGGAGAATGAGCTGCAAAGCTTCCAAGACCGTCCAAGGCAGACAGACTAACATACCATAATCCACGGTGAAAGAGACAGAGGCACAGAGAAAGAGAGAGGGAGAGAGAGAGGAAGATTAGGAGAGAGAGTGCTTTGTTATGTCTCATGAAGCTCAAGGGTTTCCTGGAATTTTCTGGCAATATATTCCAAAGTCACATAACCACAGAATGAGAGGAGGAATGGTGAGGCTTCCTGATATGCAGGCAGACGTGGGGTAACTCTCCTGAAGGACAGAGTCAGAGGCGTTTGACTGATAAAAACTGCTCCTCCTCAGTGAACTATGGAGATCCGCTGGCCGGTCAAATTGCTTTCCAGACAGATAGACACCGAACACAGTACAAACACACGAGTGCAAAGTGAGGCACGTTACCTCTTCTGACAGATTAAAGACCCTGACTTGGGCCTTTCTCCTCGAGGAGGATTGATGGGGACACAAGACCTGCACCTATCCAAGACGCTCCATGGCTGGCTGCCACACTAATAATAACAGCCAGCACAGCTATGCACGAAAATGAGATCTGGTAAAGCTCGAGAACTTAAGCCTTGCGAAGCCCCGAGCAGACTCGTGGCATGTGAGGAGTTATCTGCACTGGAATGTATAGTTGGAAGGAGAGGTGAGAGCTCTGTCACATATTGATTTCACATCCACAGGTTCAATACCAGTATAAACCTTAATATCTAAAAATTTGATGCAACTGTGATACCATGGCAAACAAGAGAAGCCATCAAGCAGAGCCTTTACCTCACTTGACCTGCACAGATTTTCTCTGCCTTGAACAAATGGGGTTTTCATATGCCGGCCTTGTGTCTGTCTTTGTCAGGTCTGCAAGCCAAACCGATCCATATTTTGCCTCTCACACCAATTTTGTCGTCCTGTTAGGTGGATTGGGATTCAGTGGGGGATCGACCCGTTATCAGGCCTTATATTTGCAATTTTTCAATATCGTAATTTTGAGTTACATGACGTGGCTGCTGGTCAAGGTGAGAACTATAATGACAGCGGTTACCAATGACTGGTTATCTTCCAGTTTTATTTAGTTTACTACATCCTCAACCTGTACTGTCAATTAGTAGCCCATGTGAAAGCTTGAAACGTCTCAGTTCCAAGTTAAATGAGCGATGTAGGATTCATTTGGTATGGCTAATTACAGCGTCACACACAACAGTGTCACAGATACGAAGCACCACTCTTTGTACACCGGTGTTCTGCAAGGTTTTATGCGCTGAGGGTAAAATGCAACCTCTTTACAGCGAGTCAAGGCACCTACAGGGACACAGGGCTGGTTCCTACCACCCTCCTTCATATTACCAAGCAAGCTTGTTTTTAGCAATGTCTCAGCGTTTTATGAGAGAAAAAGGAGAGAATGCTGAAAGACTGTGCTTTATTTACCACAACTTGACATTGCTCAACAGAGGCCATTGAGGGACCAATAGCGGGGACAGGAACAAGTATAATATGGTTACAATTTCTATTTCTCCTCTCTGTGGATTTGTATTTAATTTTGTTTTACAGAAAGGCAAGAACATACTTAAGGACAGAGGAGTTACAGTTTTCATTTTAGATTTTATAGATTTAGTCATTTTTATTTAAACCAGTTTCATATAAAGAAAAAAAAACAAATTATAATTCCAGTGAGTTGAACTTCTTACAAATACTTTAGGTTAAAAGTTAAACACTATCAGCCATAGTGCTGCATTTTGAAATAGGTGTTTTGTTTTGGGGAGTCATTTTTTTAATTCTGTTTCCCCACTGGGAGCTCTGTGACACTTTATTTTTCAAATGATGGTAATTAAACTTAAGACCCTGCAATTCAGATTTACTGCAAACAGTTATCGACCCTGAATCAGCGTTGTCGATGTCCTTGATCACTAATAATTGGTATCAGCCCTGAAAAATCTGTGTAAGATGACCCCTAGTTCAATATGTGGTGAACTGTTTGAGATTGTTGAAGTTTGCATTGACCGCTGTAGTTCTCTGTCAAGATGCTCCAGCTGTGTGTGTTGATTTTCCTTCTTGTTTTTCAGTGGAATTTCAACTTTACTGGACACATTGGGTGAAAGTACTACAAACAGCACTCAGGTATAATTTCAACTGGGTGCTGGCACTCACTCGATTTTCAGTTCACTTCAATTCAGTTTTATTTATCTCAAGGCGCTTTACAGAGACCCAATAGATTTTGGCTCATCCCATGAACCAAAATCTCTCCCGTGGACAAGCACTTGCCAACAGTGGCAAGGGAAAAAAAAAAAACATTTAACAAAAATCTGCCATCTGCCTTGACTGATTTTATATCAGTTCAGTTACACTTCTTTATCATCATGGATTTAAATCCAAAATACATCAAGACACTCTCCCTTTGGGCAGACTTTGTTTTCCTGGATCACAAATAACACTGAGCAAAAAAGCACACATCCACTAAAAAAAGGAATAGATTCCAAGATTGATATCATGATTTAAAGAAATGACATTGGATCGTTCAAAGAAGGATCATTGATTCACATTCATCAGAAAAGGGATATTTTTACCAGCCCTACTTCAACCATATTAACAGAGAGCCTGTGTATTATGAATACCTTTCACTTCAAATAGCTAATTACCTCTTTAAATGTGAAACCCTGCCTTGATAAATTAGCATCATGGCCACTAAGCTCATTATCAATGGTCTAGTGAATGCAATATTTAAGTGATATCTTCTAGCTTCCACACCGGGACTCAGGTCTGAGTACAGCCACCACCAAATGTATTGGACCTCCAAAGGTTTACTGATAGCATGTCAGGGCCACTGAGTCAAGCACTGATGCCACAACAGAGGTGGAAAGAGACCTTTTCGTCATGGTCATAGGACCCTGGCTGTCTCCACTGAGAAATTCTGCAAGGCTCTCCATCATCGCTGCCTTTCAGGGCAACGTGTGCATGCATTTTGTTCGTGTCTTCCCAAAAGAACCCGTCAGATTCCCCGAGTAAGACAGAACTGAAGGGACTCTCAGGGGACCTCTCCACCTTTCCACATCCACTGTGAG
>OMLB01021320.1:0-15121 GCA_900302555.1 Myripristis jacobus
GAATTTATTTATTTATTTACTTTTTAAAATTTATTTTATTTATTTATTTTGCTTGTTTGTTTTAAATCACTAACTACTTATTCAGCAAAAAACATAGTATTTATTTTCCATTGAGTTCATATTAAGTTCACTTAAGTTCACATAAATGAAATGAAAAATTTTAGTTTAAAATTTGAGTCAGGGGTTTCGAGAAATGAACAGCATTTGATACGTTTGTATGAATCATGAAAATTCAGCAGTTTTTGAAGGGAATTTTAGATTTTGACAAAGGCTAGACTGCAGAGTTTGTTTTTATTTCTCAACCTCTCGTGTCCTTGCAGTGACCGTCCCGGCAGAGCACTGCAGACGCCCGCCCTGCCTCCGTCCTCCAGCCTGCCCACCCTGCTGGTGCCGCCGCCGCACCCCGAGGACGCCCCCGCCTTCACCTCCTCCCAACACCACCACCTGGCCTACCTGCCCAGCCTGTCCCAGCCCTCCCTGGTCATGCTGTACAGAGCACCCGCCGTCGCCCCAGACAGGCCGGACCAGACCCCTGAAGGTCAGAGGTCACCCAGATCGGGGCCCGAGGAGAGCAGAAAGAGAGGGAGCGAGGAGGAGGAGGAAGGGAAGGTGGTGAAGAAGAGGAAGACGTCTGAACCAGAGGAAAACGAGAAGGTGAGGCGGCATTTTGTGATGTGTATCAGCAGCATTCCCTTTCCTTCTTTGGTTTAACTGCGATGGAAATTTTTGATAAGGCGCTTCCTGGCGTCGTCTCAGAGTTCGACTTCAACACCAGAGACTCACACACACTTTCTGGGAGGGTGTTAAAACTGTTGAGTCGATTAAATTGAGTGTTTCAAATGTATTTGTGTTTTAAATTAATGCAGAAAAACAGCAGAATCATAAAAAAAGCAGCTGAGTTCTCTGGCAAGCAAGCCAAACAATTCGCTCTCATCTACACAGAGTTGTGTCAGTGAAAAATGAGAAAAAACAAGATTTAAATGGAGAAAAGTTTGGAAAAAAAACTCAGACATTGACTCAGACATTGATTCACAAAGGGGGAAAAAAGTAAACGTAGTCTTTTACTGCAGCATCTCCTGTTTTCCCTAGTGGCACTTAGTTTTGTTCCCACTTACAGTAATCTTTATGTGGCACACTGCAAAAGTTAAAAAGCATTCCACAGTGGATTAAAAAATATAAAGCCGTTATAATACAGGACAAATACAACAGCTCAGGATGTGGCGAGTGATCATTTATTACATAAAAGCACAGAAAGCAGGAGTCGATTTTCCAGGCTTGTTTTGACCCAGTTCTCATTCTAGTGCAGTTTACATGAGGCTAAAATATGAATTTTAAACATAATGTAAGCATTGGATTTTATTTTGATTTGTTTTGTAGAGAAGTAGGGATGAATTGTCCAGTTTTCAAAGGATCAGAGTGATTGTTGTCTCTTTCCAATCCTAGAAAACAAGGAACTTTGATAGTCAGACTTTGTCCTTGATGCCAGTTATTTATGATTTAATTTTGAAAAAAAGTTACTGACAACATTCAAACACTGGTTTAGATTATAATCCTGTCTTTTCAGTCACACCTACTAATCCTGATTATCAGTCTTTGATTTGTAGGAGAAAATTATTTTGAGAGTGTTTTCAGTTTTCCTCTTAAAGCTCTTTTTCCGTGGCCATACTGTGGTTTTAAAAAGATTAATGTAATTAGTGTTTAATATCCTTTATAACTGCTCTGCTTAAGGTAAGTAAAAGATTGGACCTGGAACAAGATAATTTCTTCGTCTCAGAGGAGCGATGTGATTACAGAATTAACGTCATTATGTCTTTTCTGAGCGATTTTACCTCCACAATCAGAAGATCTGTGAATAATTCTGGATAGCGGACCGTTAAATTAAAAAATATGAACTGCTGCACACTCACTGACGAGGAGAAGTCATTCCTCGTGTAATTAAAGGAGTGTTATCATTCTCAGTGATGTATGGGATATCTCATAATTGGAAAAAAAAAACCTGCGCAATTAATCTAACCTCTCTCATTTCATTTCATTTAAAGTCCCACTTTTTTATGGGGAGGAAGTCTTTTTTAGAAAGGTGGATTATTTTAAAAAAAAAAGAGACGACTTCAAGTGCTGCACGTTTACATCCAGAAAATTGCTTGGCACAGGAAGCTCTCAGAAGTTAAGTGACATTATCGGAACGGGAGAGCATTTATCAGTTCAGTGAATCGACTTGCCGAGCCATAAATTTTAATCCCTTTTGATATGAATCGTTATTTAGGAGGGATGGGAGAATAGACATAATAACTTAGATGAAGTATAGTGCCAAGTGTGTAAGGACGGCACTGATGCAGCAGAATAACGGTTTATTTCCTCTGTACCTTTTTCATTTCTATTTCCATTAAACCTGGGGTAATTTATTCCTAACATTTCGCCGTTTGTTTTCCACCTAGACGGGCACTGAAGGGAACGGGGACGCGGCGGGTCATTCACAAACGGGTAACAACTCCAGGACCTCGGCGAGTCCCCCAGCAGGCAGTTCCAGAGATCAGCCGCCGCCCAGAGCGTTTGGAGAAACTTTGGCCGGCAGCGGCGACCTCACTCAGCCGTCACACTACCTCTACGTACCCAACAGCGCAGGTACGCAGCTTCCTGAAAATCACAGAGTGCAAACTATATCTGAACTGTCTGCTCATGGCTGTGTTTATATGCACGATAATTTAGCATATTCACAGGATCCAGGGCTGTGCTAAAAAAGAAACATCTATACGGTGATAAATTGTGACAAACCGTATCGATACAGACAGTCCAGTGTTGATACAGCACTCCTGTAAAATAAAGGCACTCATTGCACAATACATAAAAATACCAATAGGTGGCAGCATAGGCCTCATACGTTGTTTCCAACCGTAGCAGGTCTCAGTTCGAAACGCAAACTATCTGCAAACGCCAGATAGTCGAGATTTGGACCTGAGTCCTGCAATATGCACAATGTGTGCTTAAAAACGAGGGAAAATGCATTATTGTTGCACCAAGCCATGAGAGAGAATAGAAATTTTAAGGCCATTTAGGCCATTTTAAGTTTAAAATGGCCTAAAAAAAAATTAGTAATTTGCCTTTTGATGTTCTCTGTGTGCTCTTGTTTCTATTTAACCAAGATACAGTTTTGTTTTGTTTTATAAATAGCTATAGTACTAAACTCTGTGTTGATATTCAGTATCAGTGTGTATTGTGATGTGTATCCTATTGTGAAGTTGTTGGTGATACCCAGCCCTACTTGGATCTGATGTCACTATGTCTTGTACTATTTTTGGATGAGTGCCTTTGTAGAAGCCTGGATTGGATGTTAGAGCACCTCTGGCTGCTGATGTTTGGTTGATTTTAGAGCTGTTCTAATTCAGTCTTTTCATCAATTTGTCAATCAAAAGAAAGTCACTGCAGCAGAATTTACTCGCTTTTCTCCAGGTCATATCAGAAAGTGATCAGAACCACAGCTGTAGCGAGCAATTTCACCTCTCATTTGGGTTCTGGTAACTTGTGATTGCCATTTTGTTATTTTGACATTTGACAAACAAAATTATTAATCGGCTAATTGAAAAAACAAAAAACAATTAACTAATGAATTCACACTGAAGATAATTGTTCGCTGCAGCCCAAGACTTTATTTAGAACTAAAAATGCTTCCAAAGGGCTCAATGGGAAGTTCTGGGCTCTGGGCAGAAATGAATGCAGAATTAGTGCTGCACAATTAATGTAAAACCAAACAATGCCATTCAGTTTCTACAGTTTATACAATACATGATTGAAATCATTAAGCTGCTAAAGCTGCAAAAAAAGGCAAAATGTTGATACAAGATGCCAAAAGTACAGTCAAGCACACTCAAACTTCCACAATAATCTCAAATTATTTTTGCCATGATCTTGCAGCTGTCTGTAAAACTAAAACGAACCTCTCGGGCATCTCACCAAGTCTTCTTCTCTGTTTCCTGCAGGTCTGAACAGCCTCAACTTCCTGCTTTCCGCCAGCCAATCACCAGCCGGCCTGGCGATCTCTCCCAGCAGCGTTCCCGCTCTGGCGCTGCCCTACGTCCTGGTGCCCTCCGCCGCCCTCTCCCATTACCCGCTGTTGGCCGGCGGCCTGCAGCAGCAAGGCTCCGACGGCAGCCTGAGCTTCAGCCTGCCCGCCATGATGTCTCCCGCCCACTTTGTGGTGGGGGCGGCGCCTTACGGCCTGTCGGCGGCGTCAGAGATCAGCAGGTCTCCGGTTCCCGCTCCGTCCACGCCAGAGCAGAGCAGACTGTATGTGCCAGCGGTGGGCGCTCCACGTTCCCCCTCAGGACCCCGGCAGGCGGTCAGCATCACCACAGCAGAACCACTGGTAAGACACGACTTTAAGGCGCGGTGGGGTCGAGACGGTTATCACTGCCACAGATTTTCCCCAATTTAAAGTTTGTTTTCTTTGATTTTACAATGTGTAAAATAAAGGCTAAAGGCTAATTTATGTTCCCTTTACACACAAAAATAAATACGCCCAAACACGCACGTGACAGTGGACGAGGTCGTAAAAATGGAGCTACTGCAAAGAGGCAAAAGTGGAGGAGGCATTGCAGACGGCGATGGTCTGAGGTCATTAAACACATCATGACAGGAGGACGGTTGTCTGTGAGGTCATTAAACACATCGCCACAGGAGGATGCACATTTCCTTTCTCTAATATTATCAATGAGAGATTTTTTTGTCGTTGTATCTCGCTCATAGACCGGTCTCTCCTCAACTATCGGCTACACTGCTGCTGCTATTTCTGTTTGTAAGCTTCCTGAAAATGTGCACAAATGCAGGCGAAAAAAAACCACAATATGGACAGAAGGCTCCATCTGAATCAGTTGATTCAGACGGTGAGCATAAATGAGTCTTTAGTATCTCCGCTCCTCCTCTGTCTCCACAGCACGAGCTACACTAAATTACTTCAGCAAGGAAACCTACATGGCTGCCCACACATACATTCAGCTCTAAAAAGTTATTAGTTCAGACACGATTCGCCGTCATAATGATGTATGACCTTTTCGGTATCAGGCACCCGCAAAATGCCACAACACTCGACTCAGCGTGAGACGAGAGCAAGTGTGGCATTTGTTTTGTGGAAGGATTCCCCTCATTTAGACGCTGCTTTTTTTCTGTGTGGTGTCACCGCAGCGCTGGCTGATTAATCTCCAAGCTGTTAAATAGGGATTAATGTTCTCGTCTGCAAATGCTCAACACAGCTCCACTGACATTTCTCTTTGCCTCGGAACAGAAGAGTTTTTAGATTCCCTAGAAGGCTTTCGATGCCGAATTAACAAGACTGTTAACGATGGGCCGAGTAATGAGGCATAAATCAGGGCTGTGTTCTGTTTCCAACCCAGTTTCACTTTTTATCCTGGGAAAATGGCACCGTCACCAGAAATACACACCGGAAAAAAAAAGTTGGGCGTATCTTACTAGTCCCTGAATCCCTACCAGCTCTGGGTTGACTTTTCAAAGTTACTTCTTGCTTTTCAGTTGTTATCTCTAAACTGCCACTGTAGATTTAATGTTCTCCAACGTGTCCTCTCTCTCTTTTTCCCTCCACAGACGCCTCTTACTCCTAAAGACGCCTCGCTTCCTTCTTCCCAGGCCTTTTTCCAGACGCCGGGGACGCTGGGAGGTGTAGTCACCACTGCGCCGCTCGCCCGAAAAAGAGGCTCCGCCCAGAGGAGGCTGGACATCGGCCACCCGGCGAGCAGCTAAGCGTCTGGGGCTTTGGTGCGAGCCATGTGAATGTGAAATAGTCAAAAACGGTGCATGAGCTCTAAAACATGCTGCTAACCAGGCTGGTCGGAGCATGCTCTGACACAACACTCAGGTGTTAGCATTTTGTTTTGTTTTTTTATGTGAAAATGTGTTTGTGGTTTCGAACCACTGGTGCTTTATCAAAGTTTTATTAGGGAATAAATAAGGGTTTCCTTCCAAAATGCCACGCATGTCCACTTTGGGGAAAAGTGTACATTTAATTAAATTTATCACTCTGATAATTCTTCCCTTACAAAAAAAACTTGTAAGCAAAGCTCTGATGTTGTCTTGTTTTTTTTTTTTTTTTTTTTTTGCTTTAATGTCATTCATGACATTAATATAATGGTTTTTCTTTTTCTGTGAGAGCAGAAGTTTTCCCCATGTGGCAGACATCTCATTTTGAAATGAAACTCTTCAGATACTGTTTGGCATGGCAACCGTTCAAATGTGCCTCATGATTGTATTTTGTGACACTGTAGCTGTCTACATGAAATCAGTAAAGCAGTATTGCCAATGTGACAGTGCCCTCCTGTGGTGGGAGTTGGTCACTACAGCATTTTCTATCCCAGCCTTAATCCCCCTCCTTTCCCAAATGTGATTGAGCTACCTTACTCCCCATTACTTGTATTATAGCCCAATTGCTATTTATATTTTAGCTAATATATGTTGATTACAGGGACTGTAATGGAACATTGCTTCTTTTAGCACTAAGAATAAAGAAAATACGTGTAATTTCAAAGCGATTGTGTTTAGCCGGCCCCTTCAGGTTTTGTTACAAAATAAAAGAGAGACAGACAAAGCTGCTGGTCTAATGTTCACAATAATGATGGTAGCCGACAATCCTCCCTTGGCTCATTCCAGATGTTACTGTGCTAGGAGAAATATCACTAAAGCCTTAAAGTTTACAGCCGCATCGCACTGGTGCACAGATCTCAAGGAGCGCTTTGATTCCCTCATCAGGGAGAGTGGAGATAGGAGTTTCCGGCACGATGTGTTTCTTCTGTAACTGTCTGACACCACGGTGCTTTATGGTGAACACCAAACCCCTCAGCTCTGGTTGCACACTGTGACGTTTGTGACGCTCTCAGATACTTGAAGAACCTGCATGTGACTTACCAGAGGTGAACTCTGGAGAAATATCAGAGTACTGTAAAGATTTTTCTATATCCTTTATTTATCCAGGGAAGGTAGACTGAGTTTGCATGGTGTTTTTTCGTTTTTCCATCAGTTTCACACAAACAAAGCCAGACTAGTTGGACTAGTACTTTTTGTAGGGAAGACACTTTTAAAATGTAAAATCATTCTGGGAGCCAGTCACGATAGCTTAGCTACGTAACACCAAAGGGTGCAGAGATCATCCACGTGAACCAGTGGATGTGTAGTTATTAATGTACAGTTTTACGTCTGTGTGTATTTTTGTATATTGCATTTATACAGTGTCATTTAATGCTTTGATATGTAGCATTTAATGCTGCTTAGCTATTTTGTAATAATGATGATCGCTCTGTTATACTCAGTAGTTGTGTCTGCTGATCTGGAGCAGGTTTGCCTTTAACCCTGACAAGTCCTCCAGCTCTTTGTTTTTCTCTCTGTCTGTATGACTTCCAAAATCTTTTTAATTAAAAAATACATGATGATGACAAGAGTTTTAAGCCTGGTGTTTGTTTGTTTCTCATAAGAAATTCTCATCCATTATATCACTGTAAGAGACAAAATGCAAGTAATAAAAGAATATCTTTACTTCAGTGCTGTTGTGTGATGAAGATGAGACAGGATGAACTTTATTAATCTACATAAATTGGGTTGTCAGCACTAAAATAAGATTTGTAGGTTTGTAAAAGTGGTACAGGTTATGTGATTACATGTAAAATGGATTTAAAGATGCATAATATATTAGTATCAGTGTGTAAACGTTACCCAGCGATGGCCAAAATAAAAGTCCCACTAGCATCGCAGTGCAAATGTTGACAGACTTACAGATGGGCGCAGTTTGCAGAATTAAAAATTTACAGATGCCACCAATAATTCAGAGTCTAATTCAAAGTGGCCCAACAGATGGGAGCAAACTGTCTCATGCGATCAGATGCCACACTCTTCATCTCTAATGCCTCTCTGTCGCCGCACACGGCTCAAAGTGCAGCTCAAAAGTTATTAAAAATAAAAGAGTGATCAGGAGAAACATGATCAATGATTTCCACGGTGACTTTGATTCTAATCTGATGTTGATGGTGAAAGAAAAAAAAAGGTGTTTTGTTTGCATGTGTGGAAGTGGATCTCACCTGCCTCTGAACACATCAGGTGTGATCTGAGGGTGAGCGAAGGGTTACGGTGCTGATGGAGTTGCATTTAACACACACACACACACACACACCATCTGTCAGAGGACATAAACATCTAATCAAGGTTTTTTTTTTTTTTGATACTAGTGGCACTAAAAATGAGTCGGGGGCGCTGCCAGCAGATCCATGCGTGGAGCTCTCGGGCTTTATGACACAGTAAACCTCAGCAGATGGCCACATTAACGTTATATAGATTGGACGTTTAGCCAAGTCTGATGTGGCCAAACAACACTTTGATGAAAACACACCGCGCTGCCTCAGCCAGAACAAAACAATCGGGTTTGCTCTTCTACCATCACTCCTATTGCTAAAACCACCGTCACTGCTGGTAGTATTAGTGCCACTACTGCTAATACAGCTGCTTATATTCTGTTAGTATTTTTTTCTTTTTTATATATCCACTCAGTGTCCACCTGTACAGTCTGATGCAGTTCAGCTCAGCAGCTCTGCCATAAATTCTACCTTTTAACAAAGTTTATAATGTTCAGTTTGTGTTGACATTGTGCAGAATGTGTCACTTTAATTCTGTGTTTATTATTGACGTTGTAGTTTGCAGAGGTCTTGTACTGGACTACATTATATTGAGAGGTGTTTCTGATTTTTTTTGTCCTCCCTATTTATAAACATTGAGGGGGACAGACTAGTGGAAACAGCTCTCAGTAAAATGCAGTCCAGTCCAACAGCAGCACTAACTACGATCTCAATGCCAAACATAGAAGTGAATGAACACCTCTATTACTGTGACAACAAGACAAGCTGAGCATTATAGGCAGCAGGAAGGGAAACTTTATGGCACATCGGTTGAATTTGATTGGATTAGATTGTGCAGATTGAGCTGATAAAGTGGCCACAGAGTGTAAATATATGTATATAATAATTTTAGCAAAACATCCATACAGACAAAAGAAGATAAAAGGGGTAAAAAGAAGAAAACAGCTCATTTAATTAATTCATTCATTTAAAATGAATAAACACTGTTAGTATATGAAGCTATTAGTACTGGTAATGCTACTACTGCTATTACTGCGAGTACTTCTCGTACTACTAATACTAATGGTTTAATGTGATTTTTAAAATATTGTACTTATTAGACAAATAAAAGAACAGGGAAATAAAAATATCATAAGCACATAAGAGAAATTGTGCAGGGAGAGGTAAAGAAACCCCAAAGGGCTTATATCAATCCTCATCCAAGGTCATATTTAATCACACACACACAAAGCACATAAAATTAACAAAAACAATAAGAAAAGGGAGAGAAAAGTAGTCGAGTGCTACTGCTATTATCAACGTGGGAAAGTACTCAAAACCTTGTAATGTAATGTAGTAATGTAATGGAAAGTGCTACAGTTTAAGTAAAATGTTCCTTCGGTATAGTGAAAGTATAGAAGTTAAAAAGCAGTCATTGTAAAGAGTTGTTCCTTCCAGAGAGTTAAATTATTGATGCACCAATATGTTATTAGTATTAAAATACTGTAGTTCCTGTAAATGGAGACACTCAAGTAAAGGGACAGTATCTCAAAATGAATTTACTTTATTTCCCAACCTCTGGCCACCAGTAATACCAGGGACTCCTCCTCTGCCTCCATTAGTACTCTGACTGAACAGTAAAATACCAGTACGGGCAGGGAACAAGTACACATGTAGTGATTATGTTCAGTACTACAAAGCAGCTCCAGTGAGTATAAATCATCGGACTGGCCGGGCAGCGTCGATCTTCCATAATCAATCCCTCAGCAGGCTGGATGTTTGAGTCCATTCATGCCGATCGTCCGGCGCTAAAACCTAATGAGCTGCCTGGAGAAGCAGCCTCAGCAGGCCCTCTAGATCACGTCTCAACGCCAATACTGGCCATGTTTGCTATTGAGACGCTACATGTGTGCATGTAAATCACAGAGCGCTGCCCGTCAAGGCCTCGGGTGCTTTACAAGATGATTTTCCTGCCTTTGCATGCTACAGTAAACTTAGTGAAATGGGATTACTGTAACACTGACCTGTTAGGAGACACTGACGATGCTTTACTCCTTCTCTGTTAAACCCAGGGATCATGCATTTATTTATTAACTCATGAAACTGCTTTGGAAGGGGAAATTGTCTTTTGTTCTTGCGCCCTTCAGCCTTAGCTGGGACATTCTCCCTGCCTCCCATTAAATGGGACAAAAAAAAAAAAAATCAGCATCAACTGAAGCTGAGACAAAAACTTAAAATCTGAAACTGAGAGCAAATACAACTGAATTCAGAGAAAATAGCATCTTATTTTGCTCATGAGGGGGGAATGCTCGTGTATTTTTTGAGTAGGCATTCACATGGTACAATTACTGTATATGGATATTTAAAATAAAACCTGAGATAAAACTTGAGTTAAAACTTAACTTTTGTGGCTGAGATTGTTTCGCTTTTGCACGTTGTGCTTGTTGGCCTTCAGCTTGTTTATCACCTGTTGTTTATAACCTCGTGATTAAAAAGAAATTCACTTCCACTGTCCTCAGTGATTTGGTGTCATGAAGGTACAGAGGAACCACATGAGCTGTGGTTCCTTCAGGTTCTGTTTGACAACACTGTTCTTTAAGCACTGTGTCAATAAGTGATGGATTTCTCTTCATATTTTCAGAGAAAAGGGACAAAAAAAAAACATGGACCTCAGTGCAACCTGAGCTCATCTCTAAGCTTAACTACAGGCAAAGCAGAAGCTGCATTCAAGTGACCCTCCTGAGCTCCGACTTTTAAGTTTCCAAGTTACAAACAGGGTTGGGTCAGATTCCTTTGAAAAGCAGTCAGTCACTGAATTCAAATGACTTGCCAGTTTTTGTAATTAGCAATGGAATTTAATGGATTATAAAAAATAAAAAAAAGTAGTCTAATCTGAATACTTCTGGATTACTTAAGAGTCAAACACTGAAAATTACAGAAGCGTTAATGTAATGTATACATAAGATTTCATGGCTCAATAAAAAAAATACTTGAAAGAAAATTACAGTATGGCTGCCACACCAGAATTTTTTTTTTTTTTACCAGTATCACGTTATAACGTGATCAGTTTCACGTTATAACGTGATCAATTTTATGTTATAACGTGAAACTCATCACTTATCATTTATTCTCTGAGACTGAAGTGATAAATTTACCAGAGAACTCACAAATTCATGAGGAAAAAAACTTGAAAATTCTGAGGTTATAAAGTCACAAATTTAATAGAAAAAAACCCCTTTTTTTTTTTTTTTTGAGGAACCACAAACCAAGAACTGGATTCAACAAAGTGAAGCGATGTGGTTCCTTGACCCAAAAAAAGGACAAGAAATTTTTATTCAATTTTTTTCCTCATAATTTTTTTACTTGAAATATGACCACTTTCATCTCAGAGACCTTGTCATTTTTTTCCCTCCTCTGGCCGTAACACACCATCACATAACCTTGATAACTTAGTATGGTGAGGTCACTTTTTTTTTTTTAACAGACAGCAGCTTCATCTCCTTTCCAATTTTTTCCACTGGACTTAAGTCTAATTTAAAAAAAAAAAAAAAGAGAGAGAGAGAGAGAGAGAGAGAGAGAGAGAAAATCTTTGGCCCCACCTACTGAGGTTTAATAAACCAGTGGGATTATTTCTGCCTTCTGTGCTGCTCCCGCCACAATTTATAATCAATAAACTCCAATTAAGTCAGAAATCTGTTGCCAGACTTTCACCTAGAACAGGAAAGAGAGAGCAGACCAGGCCGGTGTTAGCGAACCTGCACCGGCTCCCTGAGTCTTTCAGGATTCATTTTAAACTTCCTCTTCTTGTTTACAGACTCTAAATGGATTATCTTATATTACTAATTCTTTGTCATTTTATAATCCTTCGCAGCCTCTTAGATCCTCTACTGCTGTCCTTTAAATACAAAGTGTCACATAAATAAGGCAGACGTCAGCAAAGCCTGTTTTAGATGCACCAACATGATGTCATTCCCGACCCAGGGCTCTGGGAATATTTTTAAACCACAACTGAAAATGTATTTATTCCACATCGCTTTCCTTTGTCTTATTCTTTTACTCTGTCCTTTCACATATTTTCCTGTTTTTACATTTTCACTTTACATTTTTCCACAGTTCCCTTGTTTCTACCTGTCTTACTGTTTCTAAATCTTAATTTGTTTCATCCCCATCTTTTATTTATCTGACTGACATTTATTTTTTGCTGCCTCTATTAATTTTAATTAATTGGTTTTATTGCACACTTGTTTTTAATTACCTGTTTTGCAGTCTTGTCTTAGTGTAAAGCACTTTGGGTAGGCATGGAAGAGCGCAAGGGAGTAATTTTGCCTAGAGCGCCAACATAGGTAGAGACGGCACTGGCTGCACCCCCTGTGTGAAAGGTGCTATTTAAATAAGGTAGCAGTGGTGGTAGTAGTAATTCCGACAGCACCTGAAGGCAGCAGAGGGAAACCCCTCCCTTGCAGTGAAACTATTAGAAATATGTGCGGCTCCTGTCCTGCCTGCAGACAGCCGCCTGAGCCGGACTCCACTGCCGCTCCAACATCTGGGATTCACCTGGAAAACTCTGGAAAAACAAGGTAAACTTTTCCGCACGGTTCCGTGAACACCTCACCGGGCAGAGCAGGACGCGCTGAAATGACACGGACTTTATTTCAGACTTTACTTCTTGTATCGGATGATGTGGGATTAACCCGTAGAGACACGTTGTCCTGATCATCGACCCTGAGTGGACAACAGTCTTGTTTGGACCAAAGTTGCACAATAAGCGAATAAAACGGAGCTGGGGCTGAAATAAACTGCGACATGTCAGATTAAACAGTAACTTTACAGTATTTACAGCGAGCTGAGCCGAGTAAAGGGCAGTTCACACAAAAATAGACGGTGTTCAGTGTAATCACCTGTTTAAAAAAACAAAACAAAACAAAACTTTATTATTAGTTGATATTAGTCTGGTGATGAGACCATGAGAGCAGAGTTAATAAATTTACAGGATTTTTCAGTATTAATCTCTAACTAACTAATGGGATTTTCTATCTTGTTTTGTAAAAGTGATATAAATAATTTGTGCACATTTTAGAATTACTTTTTTTTTTTACTGTATGTTAATTGCAGCTGAATAAGACTTTTTTCCCCCAGAGGTTAGGGTTAGATTACTAAAAGAAAATAGACATCAGATGATGGGAAATGACATTTATTTGCAGGGAAATGCCAGGTGTAATCTGAAGCTGTAATTCAGAGGAATTTAAAGGGTTTGTGAAGCCGAAAGCAATAAGCAGGCGCCGGTCAGGAGGTCAGAGGTCACCGAGGCCTGCTCGACCTCTGATGAGAGAGAGAGAGAGAGAGAGAGAGAGAGATCATGGAGGTGAAGCAGTGCTGGGGATAAAAGAAATACAGAAAGTAAGAGGTGAGGAGAGAGGAGCCGGGTGCTGATTGGATGATGGATCTCTGCTGCGTCAGAAAAGCAGCCTGTAAACCCTGAGCAGGCATTTTAATTTTTCTTTGCACAGCAGCTGAACCTGAAGTAACGTCATTAGTCTGGGTCCCAATCCTGTGATGGGCTGAAAACACTGTCAGAGGCTGTTTCCACAGCGACAAGGACAAAATCCACCTGGAAACACACACAACGTTTTTTTTGCAATGAAAGTGATTAAATTTAAAGGTGCAATATGTCCTTTTGGGAGATATATTTGAAACTAAGAGCTGTTAAAAACACTGAGAACCCACCAGCTCAATTTTGCTGTTTGTAATATGGGTTTACATACAGATTTACATTTCAAAAAAGCTTCTTCTAGCCTTCTGTTTGATTTTTAATGCCTTAAAATGATTTTAAAAACTGGAATATGTATGTGTAGTAACCAAATATCTCTGGGAAAACTACGCAGTGCACCTTCAAAGATATTTGAATATCAGCACAAAATATCAGAAAACTGCAACTTAAAAAGCTTCCTCTGTGAAAAGCCACACCAGCCTGTGATGGATAATGGATAAATCGTCAATATTATTAATATTGTATTAATTTTTTTTTATAGACAATAAAATTTTAATTTAATAAAAGTCAGTTAGGTGTGAAATTAATCATATGTCCACATGGCACTGTAACTGAGTAGCTTTTGTTGTGTACTGGTACTGATTCTCTGCAGCGTGATATCAAAGAGAGGCCTGAGTCTCAAGAGGACGCTTTTGGGTTTTTTTGTTCCTTTGACAAAACAGTGGCACCCTCCTAACAGCTTTTTTTTTTTTTAAAGGGTCAGTGTGTGTTGATCAAGTGAGTCAGGCAGGGACTGGGTTGTTTACTGACTCATGTTTGTTTGTGTGGTTTGGTTTTGTGTCAGGTAGACATTCCTCAGGGGATTCCCGTCTGCCTCACCTGGGTTACAGCTGGCAGGGCGGCAACCTTTTCCAAACAGGAGGGTTCGACTGACGTGGGCCTCTGAGGGCCGCGGCTGATCGTCTCGTATCTAATCTGCTGATGTTTTCACTCTTTTCTCTGTGGAAAAGCCTCTGAAGCGTTTAGACCATCATGACATACTAAGAGTTCCACTGAAACCAGACTAATCAGTTCTTTTAGGGGGTCGACTCTTCAGCCCTTTGAAACACCTACCTGAGCGGATTAATTTCTCTCTAAAACATAGGGAAAAAAGGTAATAACCACCTTAACAAGAAATGACCCAAATTTTGCACAAAAGTAACAGAAAAGATACAAGAAAATGACCTGAAAATTAAAAAAACAAAAACAAAAACATGACATTAAGCAACCAAAACAAACCAAACAAAAATGAGAATTTTCTTATTTTCCTATAATTATATATATATTAGTAATAATGTCTTTAATGATATCATATACTAAATAACAATAATAGCTTTTTGGACATTTTTTCCTTTTTGAAAAATAATTTTCTAATAATTTTCTCTCTCTCATTTTCAATTTATTGGTCATTCTTTCTTTCCTCTGAGTTTTTTAGAGACATGAAGTCAGTTTGCTGGTGAAATGCTTGTGTGAGGCGTCTGAACGCAGCCTCAAA
>OMLB01021321.1:198-13159 GCA_900302555.1 Myripristis jacobus
GTTCATACACACATTTCCATGTTTTGAATGCCATTCATGATTTCTATCCACACAGTCTACGTTGTTTTTTTGTGACCATTTCGTGTTACTGCTTTCTTGCTGGTTGCTGAAAATATTTTTTCATATTATTATTATTTTTAAGTAGCCGTCTTGGGGTGGTAAATAAGCTGCAAAAATAAATAATAAATGTTAAGGCATGAAATGATAAATGATGAGGATCGTTCTGTATCAGCTACTTTCTAGTGGAATATCTGACTGTAAAAGTTTCAAATCTTTGCTGTGTACTCTGGGTTACAGCTGCAGCTAATGTTCTTAGTTGGGCTGTTTTAAAATAATCTAATAGACTTGGTAATAATCTGCCACTTTTCTCTTTAGACAGTTGTAGAGTCTTAAATTAAATTCTTGGTCTTGTGCCCCATATAAAGAAAGGATTGAAAAAAGTACAGTATTTGAGGAAACATGTTCATTTTTATGGTGTCGATACTGTTATTCACATCTTTCACTTGGATTTTAATTAAAATTGATTTCTTGGCCTTGAAAAATCATGTTTTGAATTTGATTTGGAATCAAGTTTTTATCCTTAGTAGGTTCAAAGTTGAGACTAAAAAGCAGTAGTCATCTAATAATGGAAATCCCAGATCTGGATCATCACCAAAGCCTGATCTATTGTCCCTCAATCTAAGGCCTCTCTCTCCGCCAACTTTAATGGAAATAAGATTTTGAGATATCCCACAGTAACACAACCATGGTAACTTATCCTCGTTGAAGACATAATAAACATTAAACATCCACATGTTGCTGATCTTAAGCTACCTTTTAGTGCAGAGACATTGGCATTTTTCTTTCTCTTAAGCCTTTTCATGTGTGTTTGTTGCCAAGGCAGAACTGCCACATTGTCGCTTTTTGTTGTTTTTAATTGCTGCTCTTTGATGCTACAGATGTCTGCTGTACTGCACGCTAGCCATTATGAATGGTGTTGGTGGCACTGCAGTCACACAGTAGTGATGCAGCTGTGATCAGATCCCTCCCTATAATGAATTTGTTATTCTGTGTAGATCACTATTGAACCCATTTTACTTTAGCCCAGAAAAACACACACATTCACATTTACATATGCGTATGCACACCCACACACACACACACACACATTTAAAGAAACGTGCACATGAGCTACACACATAAGCATGCACACATACACACAGAGTGGCACACAAATAGACATACATGAATGCATACATTCTGCAAATGTGCACTCACTCCTCAAGAGTGCTTTTTGCCACTGTTGCGGCTGGCTTATTTCCTTCGTGGACATCCTTCGTTTGAAGTCGGCAACATGGCCCAAAGATACACTCATATCTCACATGCAGGGCAGTTCACAGTGAGGGAATTACCTGCTCATCTTGCTTCTACCCTTTCTCACAGAGATAAGGAGTTTTTGTTCTCTTTTAGGAGTGACTCAGAAAAATATTTAAAAATTACATTGCCTTATTGACCACATAAAAAATTCCCACAGAGGGTCTTTACTGCAGGTGTAGTGCTACATTAAAAAAAAACAGTGATAGTACATAGGTTGGTGAATGCTAGCTAAATGGTCAAGTCCAGCAACACTTTTTTTTTTTTTAAAGTAGCAGTCAAATGCAGTCACATTCAAACATTTTATTACTATATGCTATCACAATTGTGACTTTTATGAATCAGGTTGCTAAAGTGAAATAAAGACAAACTGAGTGTTCTAAAAGACAATATAAGCAATAAGCAATTAATATAAGACAACAGTAATCATGTGTTATAATAAGGTTGAGCTCTTTTTTGCTCGTGTCTCAACCTTGAACATTGTATGAAAGCTTGTCAATAGAATATTCATTTAAAATGGTGGATATATACTTGGTCGATTAAATTGATTATTTTCATTGAAAGTGATCCCAATGAGCATTTTTGGCAAGAGGCACACAAAGTTTTGATTCATACAGCACTTTACTCAGCAAGTCTATCTGGCAGCTGAAATTCTTTTTTATATGTAGATGTATCACCTTAGCATGCAACTATGGCTGGGTAAATGTGCCTAGGTATTCAGAGGGAGAATATTTAGACCTCCAGCAGAGCTAGACCTCAGAAACAATGCCAGATGATGCACTGTCTTAGATAACTAGTACATATTCTTTACAGGAAAAAATAGCCGATCAAACAAAGGCCAGAGTGGTGCTTCAAACATGTCCTTCAGGAGCTGAGCCTCTGAGATTGATTGATTTATACATAGGGTGAACAAGCATGTCATTGTGAGTCAATACATGACACTTCAGTTCTCTTTTCAGCTTTTCATCTTTCACATTTGCTTTCCTTATTGCGTCATATATCACTCTTCTATCCCCCCTCCATGTGAGAACGCTGGAGGAACAAAGAGTATGAAATGTAGACCAGTAAGAAAGACTGGGAGACAGAGTACATGAGAGAGACAAATGACGAGAAACAAACAGAAAGAGAGAGACTGACAGAGAAGAGAGCAGCCATTAGTGATGTTTAAATATTAAAAGGCCTTGTCAGATATCACACACACCTATACACACACACACACACACACACACCGACACACACAAGTGAGACAGGGCGTCACAGGCAGGGGCACCTCGGAGCACGGTTTGGATTTCAGCCCCCTGACTGCTGCAGTGTTACTTACATCAACAAGGGCATAGCCAAGGTCCTTACACACACATATACACACACACACACACACACACACACACATGCCGTGCCAAAGTCCTGACATCCCCAAGGGACTCAGTTTGGCTCCGACCAGTATGTGACCTCACTCCACCTGAGTCTCTGCTTTCTCTGATTGATTGCTCTGCTAGCGCCTCAGATCCACTGTGATGCCACCTCCTCTTTATATTTTATTGGCTATCTGGAAGGGCCGTCCTCACAATAAATAAATGTCAGTAGCAGGTGTGCTATCTACTGGATGTGGTTTGGATATTAAACTGGCGTAATAACTGGGGTCTAGTTTCTCTGACCACAAGTTTGTACACACTTTGAAGACTTAACTTTTGGCTAATTATTGAAACTTAAACACCTTAGGACATAAAACACCATTTTGAGTCAGTGCAGATAAGCAGTATTGTCTTTGGATGTGGAAATTAGCAACAGGGACAGACATTATACAAAATTGTTATGAATATAATTATTATTTTATAAAACTGTACAAACATGCATTTCTCAGAATGTAGAATTTGTGTCAATTGCAATTGGTTAACATTGGATAGCAAATTCTTTCCAGCCTGTAAGCAAGCAATCATGGTGTAGTTACATTGTTAATTATTTAATTATTCAGGTAGTTTTCACTCTCTGAGCACCAGCAACAGAATAACAAATAGCAGGAAAACATGGGTCTATGGATCCTTTATACCTCAGTCAAAACTAGGAAGTAAATAAAGATGAAATTTACACACACAAAAAAGAGAAACATTTCAATTCAGATGATTAATGTGGGGAAAATATGTTTTTGAACCACTGTTTTAACCTGTGGCCCTTTCTTATATAAGGGTGATTATTTCTTGAATGTCCATGTCATTGCATGTGCGGTGTCCATCCATGGCTTTCAATGACTTTTAAGACCTGTCTTCTGAATGCCAATCATAGACTCCTCCGCCCTCTTTTTCCTCTTCTGTCTGTCTTTGTCGCTTCCCCTCTCTCAGTGCCGTGATACAGGGTTGTAAATGTTTTTTAATAACTCCTCCATTTGACAGGCGTTATTACAGACGCACCTCAGAGGGTGATTAGGAAATGGGCAGCTAGACCATGTGAGGAGAAATGATGAGCTCTCTGTATGAAACCTATTCTGCTCTGTTGGTGTATAAACTCACCGAACACTCTCAACTGGAAATGTAGCTTCTAAAGACAGCTGTTTGACGCTGCAGGGAACAGACCGAGGAGTAGTTTAATTAAAAATGCAGTATAAGACAGGTAAATGAAGTGTTTGTGTTCTCAGCTGTAAAAAGAAGATACATTGGCAAGATGCTGCATGAATCTGCATCCAAAGTAATAGCCTGACTGTTACTTTGGATTGATCAAATGTTGAGATTGATCTGTGTTTAACTTGATTTTAACAATCAGTGCCCCGTTGAATGAACATTGTTGTCGGAAGCTCTCACAGGTGTATCAACTCCTATATTTAATCATTCTGTACTTGACATGACATTGTATGTGTGTATGTTGCTATCCAGCAATAAAAGACAAACAAGCTTGCATACCTGTCTGTCAGAAACCTCAGAGAATGGATTTGTTTGGACAAATTTCCTTCTTTGAAGTATGGAATATGTATGCACCTGTTTGTAGTAGCTGCACATATTAAAGGAATACTGCAACCTTTTTGGGCAAAATAACCTTTTCCCACCTATCCAGACTGATACAAGATATTAAATACTATTTTCTCCTCTGTACATTCAGTGGTTCGGTTCCTATGGGTAGCGTTTTGTGTTAGCTTAGCATAAAGACTTGAGGTCTATGGGAGCTGTTAGTTTAACCCCGTCAAGGTGAAAAAATATACATTACTGCAACTCTGAAGCCAAATCTTACTTACACAGTGTATCATGTATTTCAAATAAATGTCCTGCAATTTAAAAAAAAAAAAAAGAAAAAAAAAAAAAGAAAAAAGCGTTTTTAGTAGAAGTTAATTTGTGCCAGATCTACCTACACCTTCAGCTGTGTGCAGATCACTGTGATAGATGGAAGGATAAATGTATTCAGCGATTTCAGCTCCACCATCTAACTTCTCCTAAAACAACTCTCATTGTTTTTTGGGTTTTTTTTTATATTAATTCCGAGATGTGTATTTCAAATACATGATACAGTGTGTGAATAAAACAGCTTCGGAGTTGCTGTAAGGTTTATTTTTTCACTTTGACAGGGCTTTAACAATAAAAGCAGTTACATAGTCTCAATTAAAGGATGTGTTGCTGTTGTGGTATTTCTTAGTTAGTAGTTTCAGAGTTGTTTTAGATGTCTGAGGTAAATATGGTCTGGCCATGTGTTGCTCTTTGTGTTATCAGATAAACAGTTAGCTGATACCTTTCACCTAGCTGGCAGGATTTGTCACATTATCCACTGTGCTCCTCTTTTTCACATTTTTCAGTTTAATTTGAATGGATTTTACTGACTGCAAGAACTTAACGAAGCCTCCAGATTTTCTTGCTGTTATCTGAGAACAAGCCCATCATTCAGGAGGTCGGCTTCATGGCCAAGGAAGCAGTTCACATACTGTTTAACTTCTGTTATTACTATTTAAATATAGTTTTGACTGCTGCTGTGACTACTCAAATATTGTTTAACCATGTTTACTCCCAATTATTGCAAACAAACACACACTGCTGCCCTCATTAAATTCAGCTTTAGTCTGTTGACAAAGTCAGTCAGAGCATTGAAAGGTGTGTGAATTTCTTTCATGATTTATCCTCTGCCTGTCGGTAGTGCTAGTGGCTACACCTGGAAGTGCCTGCTTCCTATATCTTGCTGTTCATGTATTATTTAGCCAGTTGTCGTTCATTATTAATATCAGGCCCTTTCATCTATCATAAGCCAACTCAAGTCTCACACACGTGTTGTCTGAGAGGAAACAGAGGAGAGAGAAATGTCACCACTTAACTAAAACGTGTTCTCTTCACATTAGAAGGGAATATTTCAAGCCTTTTTGAGCTTGGAGAGAGAAAGACAGATACTGCACAATGTAGGAAAAGTGGAACTAATGTGCTGTAATAAATTGGTTTATTTTCAGTATATTTGGTTGTTTGTTGGACTGAAGTGAAAAGAAAGAGTAAAGTAAACAGGATGTTCCCTCTAAGAGCAAACATGAGAAGGATGCGTAACGCTGCCGCTCACACATCTGAAAACCTGACTGCAGTCTGATTAAAGAGATGCACAAAATGCACATGGAGCGTGCCTGTTGACACTTGAGATTAAAGGTCTGCGCGGGTCTGTTTGAAGACCGCACCCACCCACACCCGCATGATTTCACACCGCACCCGCCCGCGACCCGCAATACCAATGTAAGAACCCCGCCATCAGCCTGCAGTCTGCCCTCCACATCCTTCCTGCTCTCTGCATCATATATAGTACATAGCCTAAATATCGCTTGATCTTAAAGATTCTAAAAAAAAATGCGGTTTATCATAGACATCAAAATGAAATATATCAAATATCAGATTATTTTATCTTTTAAGCAGTGGTCTGAATGTCAAAAAGATGACCCGGGCATGCTAGTCTTTAGAGTTTCCATGCGCGTGGCGGACCTGGGTGGACTGGAGGTGTCTGTAACGGCCGAGAAGTACAAATTTTCCCCTGCTTGTTTTGGACAGTTTTGTATCCCCCACATTTGTGTTTTTACTTAAGCTACCATCATCCTGTATGTCACAGTCACCTCCCCACATGCTGCCTTCACATTTCGCATAACAATCAAGCAGGCACTTGGTGTTGATTCGGGGCCGGCCAAACTACAGCACGCAATCACGGACAATTTCCAGCCCGCGAATGGCCCGCGACCAACTAGTGTCCAGCCCATAAAACAAATGTGTGCATTACAACATGCCCTTCTCCACCTTTGCCGCACATATCTTCTGCAGGTCCTGCAGGAACGCCCACCCCTTACCTACATCTAGTTCAGATTACTCATGACATCAGAAAACAACTAAAATGTCATCCCTGAACTGAGAATGATATCCTTGTCATCAGCCTTTTAACTTCATATAAAAATTACTCTGTTAAAAGTAGGAGTAAACATTCAAAGTCATTCAAGCATTAATGTAAATGCTTTTGCAAGAAAGTAGCTACCAAAGAAGATAATTATGTAGAGTAACTGCTTTGGTTGCTGTGGGGGACTTTTTCGCTGTTATAATGGGTTTTATATTATTTGTGGGGCAAATTACAAGTCACAGTCAAAGTAAGGAATGAGCTCTGGTGTGCTTCTACGCAGCAGTCCACAACACATGTATGTTATGAAAAGTTTTCCTCAAAGTGGTGCAACAACAAGAAATATCACTAAGGAGCTCCCTTGGTACATCAGTCCTTGGCAGAGAAAACAACAAAGTACAACTCGCCATGTTTTATGGAAATTATCAGCACAGTTTGGAATACATCTTTGACCAATCCGAAATCTGAAATTTCCCATTGTGCCAAACCATTAAATTTTTTACATCTTGTTCTGAGACCTTTGAATGTAAATGTAATGCAGAGTATCTTTATGTTTCTGGTAGCAGGTGTGTTTCCACGCTGTGTGTGATGTTAACAGACAGCATGTTCAAAAAGCTTGAAATAATGCTGTGTTTGGTTGCTTAGTCTTTTTGAGATGACAGTGCAGTTGAGTTGAGACAAAATGCTAGAACGCTCTGTGCCTTAAGACCACCCCACAGATTCTTCATGCAGTTTTAGCTGCCACCGAACATGCAGTGTTATTGAATAAAGTCACTGCTCATAATGCATTTCAGCAAGAAGAAATTAGCTAATGAGACAGTAATGCTCCGTTTATTCATACAGAGGCAAAAGCCATCCATGGCCACTGCCCTCTCAGAATGAAACCCATGGGGATTTCATAAGTAGCTAATTTGATATGCTGATCCCTTGATGTACTCTGATGCGAATCTCCCTCGTAATTTGCCAGTGATGGGCACTATACCAGGAACATGTAGGCCTATTTGCTATGCACAATAATCCAGCTTTGGAATGAGGTCTAGCCAGCCAAAGACTGAGGATGTGTGTGGTTCAGTCGGGCTGTCTCTCTGCAGAGCACAGCTGAGCAAACCTTTATTTGCTGCTGTTTGTGTGTGAACGCATGAATAAATGCGTCTGTGTGCGTGTGTTTGTGTGTGCGTGCGCGCGTGCGTGTAAGTGAGTGAGTGCAGGAGTGCCAACCATCGCTGACAGGCAGATCAGCTCTCTCTGATCACATCCCCCCCTAATCCTTCCATCCATCTCTGCCTCCCTCCCTCCCTTCCTGTCTCTAGCTCCACATCTGGGTCTTTCTCCCACTCACGTGCACAGACAGACGAGCTGCACACTCGCAGCAGGCTTCCCCTCGCAACATACACCACACACACACATACATACATACATCACTGCACTGCTCAGCTCAGCTTTAGGTTGGAAATTGGAGAGAGCAGGGAGCGGGTTTCTGAGACTACAGTAATTATCTGTCTCTATTGCCATCAGTTAATTCATTTACAAGAGCTATAAGTTAATTCATCCGTACTATATTAAACCAGACCAAACTTTACTGGCACTCCCCTTAATTATCGACACAGCAACAACAACAGAAGCTATGGACCAACCCATGATCAACTTGAGAGCGTTGTAGATTGCAGTTTTATGAAGTGTTTTTGGTTGTATGTGTGCATCTTTAAGGTGGCATTATGGAATAGTAGGTGGGGTTGTACTAGCAGGGTGAGCTGAATGCATCAGACAGCAGGAGATGAAGACCAAGCCAGAGAGAGAGAGAGTGAAAGGCAGAGGAGGACACAGGAGTGTGGAAAGACAAGGAGATGCAGTGGAGTGAAGGAGAGCCTAATGGTCTAGTGGAGCGAGAGAGCATCAGAAAGAAACAGAGAGGGAAAGTGAAAGGTAGAAAGAAGGATAAAGAGGGTGAGCACATGAGAGAAAGGGGGAGAGCTAGACAGCATGAGCACAGTAGAACAAAAACAGCAAGATTGAGAGGTGGGAAAAGGAGTATGACACCAATGAAAAGAGAAAATGAGAAATGGGGTGATCTAGTGAGTCATTAACAGACACCTGTTCATCTTTGTTACCCTAAAGACAGAGCTTGTAAGAGATAGGTATCAGCAGGGCCAGGCTGAAAATGGAGCCAGACAAATGCAAGAGAAGTAATAGCAGGGAGAGGGAGCAGGAAGGGGTGAGAGAGGACTGGATAGAATGGGATTGAGGATGAAAGCAGATGAAGAAAATGACCAATAGGGGTAGAGAGAAATGGAGTGAATACGAGAGAGATGAGAGGCAGGGATGCGAATTAAGTAGCCACAGTAAATGGGTTAAATGAGCGCCATCCTCCCTTGTGGATCCTGCTATAGTCCAGAAGTCTAAGGCAGAGCTGAACCACAGCATAGACTCAAAGCGATGCTCTGAGCACAGGCGACTATTAGTGAGCACAAAGCATCGCTAAGACATTGTCATAAAAAGTTTCCACCACTCCAATTATTTCAGAGAGGAGAAGGAATTGTTGCAGTGGTGAGTTTTAGGTGTGATACCTGGTACGAGTGCCTTTTCAGTGGTCTTTCTATGTAGTGAATAAAATACTCTTTTCTGATTGTCTGTTGATCCTTGAATGCGAAATGTGTCTCTTGCTTACCCAAAGGGCCAGTGTAATGTCAGAGAATGCCAGTGTTACTTGTGCTCTTTTCTAGTATTGCACAGGGTCATGTTGTGCCATCCTGTCAAGCCATCTTCATAGATTCTGGAAGTGGTTATTTGTTTGTGTTTTTCGTTTGTTTGTTTTATTTTTCTCTATCAGCAGAAATATTCTGCATTTAGTTCATCCATCCATCCATTTTTCCTACCGCTTATCCTCGTAAGGGTCAGGGGGGTTGCTGGAGCCTATCCCAACACTCATTGTGTGAAAGGCACGGAAACACCCTGGACAGGTCGCCAGTTCGTCACAGGGCAGACAGACAAACAAGCACCTTCACACACACATTCACACCAAGGGGCAATTTAGTATCCAATTTACCTGACTTTGCATGTCCTGAGACTGTGGGAGGGAACTGAAGCTCCCAGTGGAAACCCATGCAGACACGTCGAGCACATGCAAACTCCACGCAGAAAGGACCCTGGCCGGCATTTAGTTCATCGAAATCTATTTGATTCCACCCGAGGAGTAAGGATCTTTACAAGTACCAGGAGCTGCTGAATTGTGCAGCTTCTCTCTGTTAAAATTGTGTGATGATGTGATGGATGGATATGATACCAATTCAATAGCCTATTGTTTTAAGCTTAATCCATTCCCTTTGTGAGTGAATGATTAACAGAGTAATTAATCTGTATGGTCATGTTTTTTTTTCTAAAATAATGTAAATGAGAGGAACAACCTAGGTGACTGGCACAAAGTTATACACTGCAGCGTTTTGTTTTTTTTAATCAATCCCTTAGGATTAAGTGCCAAACATGGACATCACGTCACATCCAAGATTTTTCCAGTGCCAGTACAAAGGAAATGAATTGGAAGTAACAGTAAATGTCAGATTTTTTGAATGGGCCTTTTCCTAGACTCACCATTTTGCTACTCGCTAATCATGCAAAGAGAAATGCCTCATAGAAAAGGAGGAGAGCAATCTCTCCATCAACAGAAGCTTCAATAGACCAGACAGCAACACAGCTGTAAGACATGTTTTATATTTTTATAAGGGGTGTGACTCATTTTCTCAACTGGAAACCTGCTGTGGTTCTGTTGTTATCGCTGGTGTTATTGCGTTCTGTGCTTACACATAAAACCAAGATGGGTGCTGTAAGTCAGGCAACTTCTCTGGGGGATGTCAAAAGTTATTCTTGGAAGCACAGGGAATTGTTAAGTGAATGAGGCAGGTTGATGGAGAGTAGGTGTAACAAAAACGGGAAATTGTAACATTTGTTCCCAATACAACTTCTAGGGCACATTTAGCATCACAGATTTTCTTATATCCTGTATAATGGTGTAAAAGTATTCTTTTAAAGCACAGGGTCAACCACAGATGGGTGACACTGGAGCTGGAAGGGATTCACTGTCCTGTGATGTACGCACAACATGGCAGATGCTTGCCGTCACAGAGAATAGAACTCGGGCCTTCCAGTTGAGGGACAGTCACCATAATCGCTAGTCCACCCTTCCCGACCCTGAATTGTCACAGTCCCGATATACAGAGATGAAATTTCTCATACTTTCTTGTGGCATATTGTCAGCTGGTTTGCTGCTTCCTAGCCAAGATCAGTCATCCTGTCATGTCCTGGAAACCAGTCACACATTCTTACTTGTCTTGTCATGTATCACTTGAACGGTTTGATTACCCTCATCCTCAGTTGTACCTGCACATCATCCTGTTTAGACTTTAATTAATGGCGGTACCAGCTGCCAGGGCAGAGGGAAGTCAGCTCTGTGTTTGGTGTGTGTGTGCATGCATCTCACCTTTCCTCACTTTATCTCTCGCTTTTCTTTCTCATTTCTCTCCCTGACCTTACTTGCTCATTCCTGTGTGCACACAAAACACACACACACACACACACACACACAATACCCTGTGCTCAAGGGGCAGAAAGACATTTCTGACAAACGGGGGGACCTTTGTGTGTGTGAGTGTGATGAATTGTTTTAGCATGCAGCTTGCAGGGTGTATTGATGGCTCGCTGTGTCAGACTAAGAGTTTCATTTGGGCCTCAGGAAATTTTCCACTGTTGGTTTTTCCACTCCAGGTGATTCATCAAGAGGGTGGTAACTGTGTGTGTGTGTGTGTGTGTGTGTGTGTGTGTGCCCACCCAGATGCTGTGCATGTCTCCATGTCTGCCCCTGCTTTTCTGTATTAGCATGTGTGTGTTTGTGTGGACGCCTGCATGGTGTCTGTGTGTGCACATGCGTGCCTCAGTGTGTCTGTGTGTGTTTAAGCAGCTGTTTTAATACAAAGCTATAAGTCATACACTCAACAAGAGTTAATCCGGTCTTGGTGGAGCTTGTTGGCTCAGCAAGACTAGCCTATTCTTTCTCTTTCTCTCTCTCTCTCTCTCTCTCTCTCTCTCTCTCTCTTTTTTACTCTTTCTCCCTCTCTCTCTCTCTCTCTCTCTCTCTCTCTCTCTCTCTCTCTCTCCCTGATTTTTTTTTTTTCTTTCTGCTTCTCCTAGCACAGCCATCAACACAGAGCATAGTGGTACTGTAAACTACGAAGAAATCAAGTGCCACATTATGTACAATGTATTTAAATTTAAAGAAGGAGATCTACAGGTAGTGCGCATTAGTAATATATATTTTTAGGCTCACCAGGTAGGAGGTTTTAGGCCCCTATAAAATCCATTTTATTTTTTCCAAATTCCGTTTTTTCTGTTTTAATTTTTGGAAATTCCGTTTTTTCCGTTTCAATTTTTGGGAATTCCGTTTTTTACCTTTTACTCTTACTATCAAAAAAGAGTGTTTTTAATGTTCATGACTAAGATGCGCACAACACCCCTGGTAGGGCTCGGGCCCTAATTACCTTAAATTAATTGAGGTAACAAATAAACAAAACTTTATTTATTTATTTAACAATTACGTTGTTATAGCAATAAAAGGTGAAAATGATATGTTATTAATGATTGAACGAAAATGACAAGAGGATGCATCAGTAATTATTTCACCTGAGGGTTGACGTTGGGTCAATGCATGCACACATTTAACTTAAAAGATTGTTAACCGAGTGTTGACCATTGTACGTACAGGCTATTCACATTAACTTACAAATGACGATGTTTAGGACGCTGCAGTCTCTTGCATCAGTGGTCTCATCCACAACAACAGAGTACTTTTTACCACTGATCTTTTGTAGCCCAGAGGAGATATGTTAACACTCGGTATGTAGTGTTAGTGTATGTTTATGAGTTGTAGAACATAATAAATTATCTTGAAGGAGTAGATGTTTACCAGTAAGCTTGACTCAAATAATTTAACAATATGTTAAATTATTATTTGTTTTAAAAATGTAAATTACTCATCAAACAGACCTAACAATTCAGCTACCAATGAATGAGCAGTAGTATGCATGTGATAACATAGATTGAAAAATAAGCCAAAGTGATACCACTTCTCTGAATAGACAAGCTAAGCCAGTGTGCTGCTGTTAGCCAGTGAAAATAGAGCAGAGTGGCAACTCTTTACTTTGTTACACAATCTTTGTCAGTGGGCTGCTGTAGCCTGGAAATTTCCTTTGCCTTTTGGACTCGTACGGTGCCGGTGCAGTTGTTGTAATGTTTTTTTTCT
>OMLB01021322.1:0-12644 GCA_900302555.1 Myripristis jacobus
TGTGATGACGAACTTCACACCTTCTCACTTCAGTGGTGCAGCCAGAGGGCTGGACAGATGTGCAGCTCCACAACACTGTGGACTGCGCTCATGTCATTCTCAAGTACTGAGTTTAGGAATATGTAATGATAATTTATCGCAGCATACACCCTTTACTGTTGTTATGTCTGGTAAGCCCAGTGAGTTTTCCCCTTTTCTTCCTTGGCTGTGAGATTTTCATAGTACTCCTTTATAGGCTTAGAATATTTTTGTTTTGGTAAATGCTCCATCTTAACACAGAGGTTCACTTTCAATAACCTGTTGTATCAAACTGTATTAAATGTGGATTATTCCTAGACAGAGAATATAGGAACATGTTTGAGCACTTGAGAGGATTCAGGGTTCTGAATCCATTACACCTGTCCAGGCAATTAAATAATGTCAGATTCATTTTCATCATCATTTTGTTCCCACAGCTCAAACCTCCAACATGTGGTACAGCCCGGGGACTATCCCCTCCCCTGGCACAAAGAGTACTCTGCATCAAGGCACTGTCAGATGTGTAAGGGACAAAATAAGGGTGAGCCTGAAATTACTACAGCTGTTGTCTTCAGAGAATTACAATAAATCTACTGGTATGAGATATTAGATTAACTCCCAATCTAATAAACAAGTGAGTTACGCCAGTGCCAATAAAGCGAGGGAGTACCTCATGAAATTCTTCTTTTGAGCTCTTTGAGGAGGAAGTGAAACAGCTCTTTCAGGAAGTCCAAAAAAAACAAAAAACTGTTGGTGGCTGTAGGTGGCATATGTGTAGGCACTTAACAACAGATCTAGGAGCAGAATACGAAGCCTATCTTTCAGTCATTATTTGTGGAAGGGGAACCCCAAAATGTAAGACTGGCTGTATATTAGAACAATTTGCATTCAGGATCACTTGTAGATCACAGGATGTTTAATATTAGCAGTGTCAACACAGAGGTTACACCCTGATACTTAAAATACCAGGGGCAGTTTCAGCAGCTTGAACACAATGGTTATTTTAAAAGCAGTACAGGCGTGCACGTGATGAGCTATATTGATTATCAACTGTGATTATCAGCTCTGTGCTAACCTCATATGATTCAACACAGTGGAAAAAGCTACAACCAGAAAATACTTGGAATTCATACAATTCATACCAAATTACTATAGCAACATACAAACAAAACTCAATATATTACTCAACATTTTTTGTTTATTGAGGTCTGATAACTTGATTAGGATCACGATTACAGAGTGAAGAATGAGGTTTCTCTGATTACTGAAAAACACTGAGATCACCATTTCACCATCACTGAAGTATGATAATATAATGCTTTTTAAGGTCCTTGGCTTAGTAGTGCAGAATGTCCAGTTCGTTATTTCCAGCGTCCTTCTACCTCTGCATCTCTCAGAGAGTCTAGTTGTGACCTCTGCTAGGAGCAGCTGCCTGAGCGAAATAACCACCAGTCAGCGTCGTCTTCACTGTATACTCAGACAGACGGCTGTGTGCCTCATTGAGAGTCATTTTCTCACACTGCTGTAAGTTCAGAGACGTAGAGCCCACCTCCACCACACGCTCAGCCCCAGCCTCCCCAAGCAAGCAGTTGCTGTTGAAGATACTTGTCGTCTCAGGAGTTTGAGGCCTTAAAAAGCCACTGACAGAGCTGAGAGTAAGTCCCAGAGATAAACTGGAGAAATTCACGTCCACATTAGAGAGCAAGCCTCCCAGTAACCCTCCAGATATAACTGAACCTCTGTCTTCCTGCACACCAGTTGGAACATCCCACTGTTCTTCTTCTCTGTCCTTTACCTCCTCTTCATCCTCCCTTGGCAGGGCTGAAGGAGCATTCTGGGGTTTGTAGCTAACATGCTCCAGTGGCGTTGTCCGAATATCTGTCATCTGCAACGCTGCCTCTGCTGTGGACTGTCCCAGCTCAGCATCGTCCCATTCTATGTGGATGATTGGGTACAGCTCGTCCCTCTGTTCCTGCGGGACCTCCTCAATTGGGGACAGTGGAGGGTCACTATAGGTGAAGGACCAGGATTCTTCAGAAGCACTTCTCTCTTCCTGACAACCAAAAGAGACATTTAACACATCTTATTACTGAAACATGAGACAGCAGATAAGGCATTGCTGAATGAGATTATTTATTGCCTTTAAAACAGCGTCGCTGGATGCAGACTGAAAGTAACAACTGGCCTGCCTTCCTAGTTCAGACCAGATCTTTATAACAAGAAGGTACTCACTACAGCACAGACCTCCACCAAGGTCCCAGCTAGAAGTTACAGCCCTGTTTGTCAAGCCATGCCTCCTTTCAGCAATAGTGTTGTGATAGGACACACCCCTTTCGTCCAGTCTGTGTAGAAAATTACCCACTCCAAACCTCTCCAACTTGGTTTCATGATGTTATTTGGATGCTTTTGGAAACAACGCCCCAATTTGCGCGAAGCCCTACTTGAGTCTACTCGAATGTTCCTTTTTCACAGCAGCCGGTTTGACATGAAAAAGCATGGGGAACACCTACTGTTACTACTGATATTAATTCAGGCTCCATTCCATTTAAGTTTAGCAGAGCCTTTCCAAAGACACATCATGAAACACACCTGCACCCTGCCTTTGTTAGACCTAAATGGAATGGAATCTACATTGCTGTCACTAGTAAAACCTGTGTTTACCCTGCTATTTAATGTCAAAATGGCTGCTGTGAAAGGGGCCTATTGGCCCAAAAAGACAATCACCTCCTCAGTGACCAATAGCCAACCTTTCCACCAAGATTTGTGCAAATCCATTCCATAGATTTGAAGTTATTCTGCTGACAGATGGACGGATGGACGGACAGGGGTAATCACATAACCCTCCACTGGAGGTTTCACTGCCATGGTGGAGGCATTGAGACAAACTGGAGACTGTTTTCTCCATATTTTAATATTTCATTATAATGGCACTGACAAGAGAAAGTGACCCTCCTTCACAATGGCTCCAGTTTGTTTGTTTCCCTGCAGAAATATCGTTGCCATACTGTAATTATTTACTCTTGTTGGTACTTCAGTTGCTGCAGTTGTAGTTTTGGAGATGGTGGTGACTATACTGCACCCAGAGTGAAAGAGAGGTGAATGTCAAAGCAGTTTCAGTCATAGTTTGTTTGGAGTACCTTCAGCAGTTTGATAGCATTACTGTTTCCCAGTTTTGGTAAGCTTTCAGCCAGACAGGAGGGTCCCAAAGACAGACATTTTTGTTTCATCCTGTATGGGAAGAAAAAGATCTTTCAAAAAGGAAATTCAGTTTATTATTGTTACATACAGTAACAAGGCCATGTGCAGAGAATGTAGGAAAACAAAATCCAATTTTTTCTTCCACAGACATAACTAGCTTTGATGCCAAAATACTTTTGCCAAAAACAAATTTATGGGTTTATCAACTACTGATGCCAAAATATCTATCACGTTTAAGTGAGGTTTCCGTTTTGTGGCAGGGGTTCCTTTTTTTCTTGCTGCCAACGGTTGTGGTGTAGCACTGCCTGAAAACTGGGGTGTTAAAGCCACAGCGGCATTCACCTTGGTAACTGGGAAAACAAAACTAATGTATATTCTAAAACAGTTGGGAGTGCAATGAGATAAAAAAAGCAGCGCTTTTACTCACAGTCAACTTTTTCCACTGTTATATCATATAACCAGTTTTGTCTCATAATGAATTGTACGTTATTGTGCCATTGTACGTTACCTTTCCCTTATACATCTCCAACACATCAAGTTAGCTATGAACGCTATGAAGAAGGTAGCGATGACAAGACACTTGACCACCAGGCCAGCTGGAGGACACAGGGAGAGACAGACACAACAGTTCAGATGTCAGAGGGCTGAGAGAAGAAAGCTCTGATTTACCTTCTCCACATGCTTACAGGTGCTTAGAGGTGCTTGGAGGGGAAATAAGGTTACTGGAACTAGACTAGGACAGCAGTAATAAGCTTCTGAGTTGGGTTTGAACGGGGCCATAGCAGCCAAGTGCCAGCAAGTGTCTGACCTGCAGAATCTGGAGGCTGAGAATAAACCCAGTCTCCCTTCGGTCCTTCTCCTGCTGAGTTGGACGCTGACAGTGAGACAGCCAGAGACCCTTCAGGACAGTCCAGCCACATCTGCCTGGGTCTAGAGGCAGGCACACTCACTGCAAGGAAGCAGATAACCAGCACATGGCTCTTTAGGACTAATTAAAAAAAATCACAATCACAATACTGAGTGAGTACAGCTTCTAAAATATAATGGGCTGTATTGAAATGGATTGCCTTTTTAAACTTTACCAAGTCTAAATATTCACCCTCCATTCTTAATTTTTTATTGAAGAAAATATATATGTAGAAAAAGGTGAATTCATACTTGTGATCATTCTTATCTGAATTGCTATGAACAGCAAACATGATCACAAGAGTTTTGGTCAGCATCATTCAGCCATAATCTGTTAGGGACTTAAACCATTCACATGTTGATTATGTTCTGTCATTAAAATAAATAAATAAATAAATAAATAGTTGCTCAACAAAACTATGAGAATAACTAATTTGAATATAATTTAATTTATTTATTGTTTTATTTTTAATTTAAAAATTAAAATAAAACAGTGACATCCAGTTTGCACACAAGTGAAAAAGAGAAAGGTTAAGTTCTCAGGTGACTTTTCACTGACAATGTAGTTTCAGAAATAGTGCCTGAAACATGCGGGTTAGTAACAGCCTCGGGGATGCATGTGTGCATGTAGCCACGTGGCCTAGTATGCAGTAAGCTTCCTGTTTGTGGTCAGAGTAAGCTCTAGATAAGTTTATGTTTCACTGAACAGACCGCGAAACATTAATACGACAGGCTGTGTTTAAAACATTCATTCAGCTCAATACAGGCCTTTGCATTGCTTTACCTATTTCTGGTCTAGAACTGTGTTGAACAAAGCAAATACACAAACCAATAAATAGATTTAGTACATCATTTGTTTAAGGTCTAACTTAAGTTATAACCCAGAGTCAGGATATCTGTTAGAGTAGCCCCTAAAGACTTACAATGTATATGTGGCTTCCTGAGACAAGTATCCAAAAACTATTAATCAAAAAAGATGAACATATAGCATTGGCATTTCACTGGATTACTGGAACTGAGAGGTAAAAAACCCTGTTGATGCAGTGCTGGTTTGTAGGAGGAGAGTATCAATGGGATGACAGGTACACACTTTCCATTATGTAAGAGCTAAAACACAACACATGCATACTACTGCATTGTAACTTCCCACTCTCCTGCATATATATGCGGTTCTTTATGAAGCCTCAGCCTCACAAAGGTGAAGTACACACATAAGCATACCGTGAAATGAACACCACAGAGCACAGCCTCCTAGAAGCACAAGAAACGGCAGGAAATGGCCCACAACAGAAGGGTTCAGTAAGTGTGTCCCCTCAAACTTACGATGAAATTCCAACTGCTCTTTGATTTTGATTGAGCATGTACATGAAAATTGAAAAGCACTTGGATGAAATCATGTTTAGAGTTTTTCTTTTTATATCAAAAATATAAACTAGCATACACTTGTTTGCAAATATAGGTCACACACACACACACACACACACACACAGGGACACAGCACAAGAATCAAAATCCTCACTGTGCTCTGTGTGGCTGGAGCTTAGTATGCGGAGGTAGATGGTGTAGTGTGTGATGAAGCCTCTCTGTTGGTCCACAGCCAGCTCCTCCCACTGGATCAGGATCTGTCTGGCCTGATGGTCCAGCACTGACAGCTTGGGTCCAGATACTGGCTCTGGAACACAGAGGAAGTGGATGGTGGGTTCTGTATGTCAGGCATGGGTCGTCCTCTGAGTATGGATAAACAATATATGCAAGTGCCAAACTAAGACCCTAACACCAGGCTATGTTTAGGATCTTTGCTTTTTGGGGGGAAAACAGTTGAAGGGGATGTGAGTCAGATGTGAACCTCACCCTGTTCATGAGAATAGAGCAGGCGAAATGATGGCTCACTCACGCCCCTGATGGTCACAGCATACAAAGAGACTTCATACCTCACACCCGCACTCAGACCTGAAACAGAAAAGCACCGGGACATCTAAACTCTCTCATCACAGTCTGAGCTGTAATTCAGAAACTTTCAGAATTACTCAGAAATGTCGGCTTTTGCTGTACTACAGTATGAATATGAATCCTCAACAGTAATCCCTCCCAGTCCCTCCTCCCTGTGTAACTGCCCACTAGAGTGCGCTGCTTGATCTCACTTGTGTTCACTTTAGGGCTGTCTTCACACAATGCAACTTCTGTGGTATTAGTTGCTGAACGTGAATGAAAGGTTTAATTCTGCCAGGTCACCAAAGCCATACAGAACGTTCCAGGTGATGATGCAATCCCAGATCAGGATTTTCACTGGATGGCTCTCTCATGGAATTCCAGAACAGCTGAGTTGTAATGCACCATGTAAACTCAGCGTTACGGTTTTGTACCACATGAGAGACAGAAGGTTTTGTGGTTGCTAACAGAAATCAAGCCAAAGCAGATGAGGTGAGACACGTAACTGTTTTGTTTGTTTGTTTGTTTGGTTTTATAAAACCAATATGTGACTTGGCGCAGACTCTGCAGGCAATGGCAGTGTTGTGGTCGTGCCGCATTGCACTTTGCATTGTAGCATACATGCATACAAACCACTGCAGCAGATTGTGAAAGTAAGAACAGTATGCTAAAGCAAAAAAAAAAACAAAAAACAACTGTACAAATAGCAACCCTGAGCTCTCGTTGTATCTGAATGCTGACTTTACCTGGGATAAATGTGATGTTCTGATCTTTGGATACTCTTTGCCAGTGCATTCCTGGAGCTCCACTTCTCCATTCCACCACGTAGTCCAGCAGTGGTCCTGCAGATGCCGACCTGCTCCACGACCAGGAGACCATCATATCACTTCTATTGCCTGAAGGAGCCAGCTCCTGCAGAGCAGGTCCAGGAACACCTGCAGCAAGACACCAGAGACAGAAAAACTCAGGAGCCTCATCGTGCTTTATGTTCCAATAGTTTTTGTTCTCAGTGTACAAAGTTTGTGTACCAGAGTGTCTGAGTGGCACAGCAGCTGGTGGAGATTTCCCGTATGAAGTGACAGCACTGACGCTCAGTGTCTGGACCCTGGATGACACCTGAACTGCACACTGGTTCACAGCTGCAGGACAGGTGACTGCTGGCTTCTGACTGTTATCCATGAAGATCTCATACTGTTGCACCTCACCGCTGTAATCCTCAGGAGATGGAGGCTGGGGAAAAAAGTTTAGTCAAGTCTATCACTGTAGTTTTAAGCCATACCGTGTAGACTTAAGATGCACAGTATAACCAAATCACTCAGTCATAATACACTGTTAAATAGGGGTGTAACAATTCATTCATTGTGTCGATTCAATTATAAATTATAAACTAGAAAAGGTTACATTTTCTGAAAGCTGAGTGTGCTTGCTTTAGTCTCAAGTTGAATAAATACCAAATGCAATATTAGAAGCAGTTGAAGTACTTAAAAGTAATACACATGGAAGAGGTTTTTTAAGCAGTATTTGATGACATTTAGGTAGTAGTTGAAGCAGAACTTAAAGACGCTGAAGCAGATAGGATGCTCCAGGGCTCTTTGGGTGCCCTCCAAGAAAGGTAGCCTTCGGGGTCTGAGATCAAGTGCCATGTATTGAGCCTTTCTACAAGATCTGACCAGATTTTACTGTGCAAATATTGAACCCCAATGATATGACGCAATATGTACCCATGTCCACCCCTAGAATAAGGCAAATGCAACACAAAACAGCCCGGTCTGGCTCAATCTGGCATCACTGCCTACTATGTGATCCAATTTAAATGTCATTTCCAGTCAGAATGTTTCCATGAAAATTGGTGTCAATGTAAAAGCAAGAGGCCCTTCTTTTGTGGTAGCAAAGACATTTCATGTCGAAAAAGACAAACATGAATAAAGAGCTGCAGTACTGCTGGTTCACGTGCCGATCAGTGAAAAATAACTAATTTCATGTAGAAACTCCATAAACAAAGCTATCATTCCTTTTTCATTAATATGAGACACAATACCTTCCACAAAACAATCACATTCTGCAGTCTGTTTGTCTCCCGGGTGACTGACATCCTCCAGGCACGTAGCTGCTGAGAGGGACCTAAAAATCAATGACCACATTTTACTTAAACAATAAAAAATCTCATATTGTGGCTAAAGGTGTGACCTTGGTTACATGATAAGCAAACATTCAGTCAGGTTGCAAGCTTGCCTTTGCCAGGGGTTTTCTTCCTGACAGACGGACTCCATTTGCTGCAGCTCGGCCTGGGTGTAAGGGTAGCTGAGGGTCCTGATGTTGAGTTACATGCTCTGATCTGGAACTCATACTCTGTCAGGGGCTTCAAGCCACCAACTTGTAGCAAACCCTTTCTCAACTCTATTCCTTTTTCCATGACCTGGACAAATATCAGGACATTGGGTCAACTGCATGGTGCCTTCTGCAAACATTCAGACTACCGAAGGTGTTTTGTAGAAATATAAAGCAGCGGTTAGTTTTTGCAAAATCAAATCATAAACATCAATTTACCCAGGGGCCATTTCCTGTGTTGTGTCTAATGAAGACTCTGAGATGCTCTGAGGGCTCAGGAATCTCCCAGCGCAACACGGCCACGATGGAGTTATTCCAAAACGTCATCTCCACAATGCGAGGCGTGTCTGGTATCACTGCAATACAAATGAGTTCAACATATGTAAGCAGGCGTGATTGTGGATGACAATATGTTCGTATAACAGGACTGCCAAATGACTGCTGAGAAAACATATCAATCAACAGTGAGTCAAAAAGTCAGTGTTGCATTAAAGGTCACCAGTTAGTCAGCTAAAGCTCTCTAAATCACTGAGGAGTGTTGAGAAAGTCGTGAAATTAATCACAACAAAAACGAATGAAAAACAGATATCTGATAACCAGGTCAAATTAGTCAAACTGCGAAAGTCACACTGTCTAAAACAAAGTTCCCAGGATGACTAATGCCCTGAGATCTGTTAACTGTTTCAGATTTTCATGAATTTAGTTTTTTGCATCCAGATTTTTAACATCAAAATGAAGTGTATGCGTGTGTGTGTGTGTGTGTGTGTGTGTGTGTGTGTGTGTGTGTGTGTGTATGTGCACACGCTTAGAATTTTGTGTATTTAAGGAGTAAAGAAGTATGAACTTACCAACATCCCTCAGGCACAGGATGAAGGGATCTGACTTTGATTTTCCCAAGTCGTTGCAAGCCGTGATAATCAACAAGTATTTTTCATTTTCTTCAAACACGGTCCGTGGCATGGCCAAAGCTGTAGTGTTCCGAATTAAATCAGAGTGTATTTGGCTGCCATTTTCTCTGTTTTAGAAGGCATATGTTAAACATGAGGGTTAACACTCCTCTTCATAGTTGCGAAACACACCTTGTTTTTTCCTTACAAAACGTAAAGCATTCAAACACTGGCATCAAAGAGTACCTGGTGACTGAGATGTTATAGGTGGTGAGTAGGTGTGTTTCCTGTCCCCGGTTCCATGAACAGTCTATTACGTCAGAGCTTCTTGATATTTCACAGGCAATATCAGTGGGCTTATCTGGCAGTACTGTACAAAATGAAAACCAGATTATACATTTGTAGTCATGTTTACCTCATACAGTCATTTCATCAAAATTATTAAAAAGTATAGAAAATTAAATACTGTTTAAAATGATTATACATTACCGAATACTGTAAAATTAATATATTAAAATTATTCGATTATAAATAAAAAAACAATAATCTTTAATAAGGTTAAAGGTGTACAATAATGCATGCCTACTTTACAAACAGATTGCACATTACCAGACAATTAAAGAAAAGCATAATCAAAGTTGTGCAAAATATCTTCCAATTATAATGTAGAAATACAGCAAAAGAGCCTTCATTTGGATGGTTATTTTAATCAAAACTACTGTATACTGCACTAGTTTACTATAATATCTAGATGGTATCATTCTCCTTACATCCGCTCTGCAGGTCCAGCCCGCAGACTGTGTGCATCAGCCCATCTCTCCTCATCTTACAGGTCACTCCAAATTTTGGCTTGTGTACGTTGGTCAGTCTAAATCTCGCCATACAGTTGACTCTCTCCTCTGGCTCCAGCATCCGGCCATTAAAAAGCAGGGACAATCTGAAACTGGAAGCGAGTTAACAGTTTCTGAGATGGACATGATTGTGCATAGTGTATTGTATCTCCTTTCCTTTCCTGTTTTATCCTATCCTATCATGGCTTGATCATCCCCACCTCTCACACTTGGGATATCTGACGTGGCAGTACACTGTCAGGTCTGAGCCCATGAGGAAAAGCGGAGCTGGCTCCACTGTCAGGTAGCCCTGGCATATGACAGGCTGGCAGCCGACGAGGAGCAGAGGACAGCCTGTCAGAGAAGAAAGAATAAGCCAAGTGATGTCGGACTGATATCTCCAAGGGATTGCGCTGCTCAAGAAATGTTCAGTATTTAAGGCAGAGAACTCTATTAAAATTAAGTGGTGCATGAATAAATAAATTATGCACATGTTTAAATTCTGCAGACAAAAGTGTATATTGTGTACTAGTAGGTGTCACAGCCACTATTCACTTTGGACTTTCAATAGGCCATGTATACTAAAAATGGGGAAAAGGTGTCTGACTATTGAGTAGTTAAGCAAATATAATAATAATAACAAAAATCACAATTTAAGCGTCAAAACTTCAGTCAGACCTGTACCAGCAGAAATGAGATCTGCGGCAGTTACCACACAATAATGTCATGGAAACAAGTTCTAAATTTGGGATGGAGGCAGCAAGTAACTTAATTATCTGTGTGATATGTGACAGGTCTATACACACAGATATACACACATATATACATATACATATATACACACATATATACATATACTGTTGTATGCTGCTGACATTTTCAAATGAGAGACAAACTACTGACAAACTTTCTTGTTACAAAAATTCAACTTACGTCTGATAGAAAAATGAAAGAGGAATGTAATTGTGTATGTCCATATGGTTTGGAAGGGATTCATCTCAGCTCATCTTCTGTCTCTGTTAATGACAGATAATCCACTCAACATGTTGCCACTTGCATCAAAAAGTTATGTTGATCATGATTTGACATAAAAAATAATAATAATAAATTCTCTCTTCAAAGCTCACCTGAGCCATTTGTGTGCTGGAGGCATTCTGTCACAAGTGAGGAAACAACCTTTTGCTGCACTGCTCTGTTTTTGCGCAGGTTTGCTGCTGATAACATTTACAGAAGTTAGCAGGTCCCTTTATAGTTGCAGTGTGACACACGCATCAAGGCAGATAAGAGACGAGACACTTAATGTCAGTGCACTCAAATAGTAACACAACTCTCACACTGCATAATAAGTAATGAATTCTTATTATTTCTACTTTCTATCTATCTATCTTGAAATTAAATTACAAAGCCATTACTTTGTCAACTTGTATTGCTGAAGACAGCACAGAGCATTATTTCAACATGTAAACATAGAAAGCTTACCAGCATTTCAGTTCATCTGCATGGCCGCTGAAGGATAACACCTTTGGGATTTGGTATCAAAACAGTAAAACGTTTATGTCATGATCTCTGCCATAATGTGCAGTATCTTCCCTGGCTGACAGCCTTGTAAGACGTATTTGTGTAAACTGGTCTTTTTCATGCATGTGAAACTTCTTAAGGAGGCCAGTGACCTAGTTTGGTGGTATTTTAGCAAGTGCAGAAACTTTGAACATTCGAGCAGTTTGGTGTCCTACTTCACTTGGCTGTTGCGCTACACAAGAGTTGGGTTAACTTTGAACACCAGTGTCCTAAACACCTGCTTTCACTAAATATGCTGCTGTTAGCAGATGATCAAATGAACAACCTGTCTATGACAAACCATATGACGCACATTTGTCCCTATTAAGGATGCTGACTTTTTAGACTACGACTTCAAAGCAGCACTGCTGCCCTACTCTAATGACTAGACACCTTTATCTACCAGAAATCTTGATACCTCTGAAAGGTTAGTGGATTAAGGCTCAGTGTGCTTATGAAGCTGAACGTTAGACTCAATCACAGTCATCAAGTGATAAGTGATAAGAAGTCAATACACATTATACACATCAACTGCAATAATATGACAAGAAAACAGTGTTACTCAGCTTCTGAACAGTCTTCTTAAAGTAGGCAAAACAATGCCCTCCTAGCCTGAATTTAGACACTTCACAAGGAAAACAAAATCAATCTTCTCTAACTGAGACTAATTAGTTAAATAAGACAATCACCTTGTGCCTCTGGTTATAATCCTCTACGTTGTGAGAGAGAGAGTGAAGCAAAGCTGGAGACTTTATCAAACCCACCCAAGGCTTTGTGATTTTCTTGTTGCTTCTCATTTTCCATCTTCAACTTCAAAAGCTTTGAAGGGAAAACCCAGCAGTGAGAAGATTTATACTTTGATCACAGACCTCAACACTACTGCTTTGTTTTTCTAGTTTTCAGAATCGTCATCCTCTCTAGGTCTCAATATTAAATGATAAATGTATCTGAGGAAAATTAGGTGAAGAATTAGAACTTTACATTGCTTACA
>OMLB01021322.1:13119-26326 GCA_900302555.1 Myripristis jacobus
GGGTTAATCAGAGGCACTTTAAATGATGGCAGGTGTGTACTGACTCCTATTTAATATGAGTTTGAATGTGATTGGTTAATTTTGTGCACAGCCACATTCCCAGTTATAAGAGGGTGTGCACACTTTTGCAACCACATTATTTCAGTTTTTTATTTTTATTTCCTCCCTGTAAAAGATTTCATTTAGTTTTTCAACTGAGTTGTACAGGTTATAGGTCACATTAAAGGTGGAAAAAATTCTGAAATGATTTATCTTGGTCTCATTTTTTTACATGACAAAAACCTGGCATTTTAAGAGGGGTGTGTAGACTTTTTATATCCACTGTATACTTTGATCACAAACCTCAACACTACAGCTTTGTTTTTCTAGTTTTCAGAATCGTCATCCTCTCTAGGTCTCAATATTAAATGATAAATGTATCTGAGGAAAATTAGGTGAAGAATTAGAACTTTACATTGCTTACAAGGAACAATCTTAGTACTTAGAAGTGTGAGGACAATAAACTTAACTAACAAGTAAAGGATCAAAGACGCATTAAAAAGAAAATCTGTCATACAATCCTCTCGAATACAGTAGTTTGATACTATACTAGAGTCTGACTCCCATGGATGATTGCAGAAATCATGCCTAAATAAACCAAGATAAATTGCACAGAGACTGCCTACATTGCATTCTTCCATTTAGATAAGTATAGTTCACACCTCCTAAACCTCAGAGAAACTCAAACCACAAAGTAAACATGTGGCAGGAACACATAGCGGTTTAAATGAGCAGAACATACTGAATCTCAGGATCATTTATTTAAACAAGTCAGGCTGTATCCTTGTTTCAAATATTAGTTGAACATAATGTACAGTTTAATTGGACACATTGGTTCCAAAATGTCGTGCTTACACTGTAGGGCATTATGAAACAGCATGCTGCCATAGATTGCAGCAATAGTATGTAGACACATACTGCAGAAGCTCTATTCAAGGTAACTGCAGCACAAACATGGTATGTATCATCAACATGGTATGTATCATTATGGCGTAGTGTGAGGGGTTTATCTTGGTACGGCACAGAGGCGGTAAGGTCTAGGACAGTGAGTGGCTCCCAACTTGTACTCCAAAGTGGGCTCCTCTCCTTTGGGTGCAGAGAACGAGAACCTCTGAAGGAGGGAGGTGAAGAAGAGGAATAACTCCATCCTGGCCAGTGGTTCCCCCAGACACACTCGCTTCCCTGGGAAGACACAATACACTAGCTCAGTTTTATTCACAGATTTTGTTGGAAATCAGAGAACCAAGGAAGTGGGAGGAAGACACAGCCTCCTGTCTTGTCTCACTTCTCAGATGTGAGTGTTAACATGAATGTAAGTTGGCATCCTAATTTTAGCTTTCTGATGCAACCTTACTAAATGTGACTGGCAGCTTCTCATTCACAGTGATGGTTTACCTTTACCAACCAAATCAGAAGTCACAGCAGTTTTCTGTGCTTCCACATGAAACCTGATGCAATTAACAATGAATGGATAGAAAATGTAACAAATGAGCAACAATGTTAATCACACAGTGATTGCCCTTTTAACCTCTTGGCTACAACAGCATGTATTTGACCTTGGGAGGGTTGTAATTACTGACCGGCTGAAAAAGGCATGAAGGCCTCTCTTCTCCTGAACTTGCCATCCTTGTCCAGGAAGTGTTGAGGATTGAAGGTGTGCGGAGTCTCCCACATAGACTCATCATGCAGAACTGAGTGCAGTGTGGCCAGGATCATGGTACCCTTAAGAGAACAAATCAAATTGATCTTCTGTTAAGTGTTTAACAAATAAAAATAATTAAAATTAGGAGTAAATAAACTAAAGACAACTCAAGCACTGACCTACACAGTATACAATTATTGTGGCTGATTATTGTGTACTGATCAAGGTAAACACACCTGGACAGACTGATGGACTGCCTAATTTATGTTTGGCTGCCTTTTGTCGCAACATTAGTGATAAATATGAACCACAGCTAACTCTCCAGTGCCCCACCTGTGCCACATGCACAATCCTTGCTGCTTACCTTAACTCTTTCTTACATGTATCATGTACCTTGGGGATTGTGTATTCTCCAAGTGTGGTATCCTTGTTTGCTATACGAGCCAAATTGAGGGGTAAAATGTTTCCCATCCTCTGGATCTCATGGATGACTGCGTCAGTATAGGGCATGTTTTCTCTGTCAGTCATGGAGGGTTGCCTGGATGAACCAACTACAGTATCTATCTCAGCCTGGACCTTCTCTGTGCATAGAAAGAACAGGAAACAACTTCAGTGTGAATGATGCATGAAACCCACAACCTGCCACCCAACCCACACTCACTCTGTCTCACTCACATTCACACACAAACCTTGTATATGAGGGTAGTAGATCATGAATAGCAGTCCCCAGTGGAGAGTGGTGGCAGTGGTTTCAGTTCCAGCAGCAAACAGGTCTGTTATGCAATAACACAAATTTTCCAGATCAAATCCAGAATCCGGATCCTCCACCTTCAGACGGCATGACAAGGCAACCAACAGAATCAGTGGCTTGTCAGCATTCACCATCATTTCATTAGGGAAGGCACAGAGAACAAATGCAACCATAAGCCCAGAACAAGCAAAGAAATGTCCTTATTCACACACATACACACCTCTTCCATTTCTGCGAGGAAGCAGTCGATGTAGTCTCTTGGTGAGGAGGGGTCAAAGTCTTCTCTGTGTTCTCTGATCTTGATTTTCATGAAATCAAGAATCTTATACATTAGAGTGAAGCTCCTCTGGTGAGGTCCAGGAAGCCTCTTCATCAGCCAGGGCAGCATGTTAAAAATCTACACCAACACGGTTAGTCTGCAATTTTGGCATCATGACCACATATTCTGAACAATATCAGGCTGTCACAGATGTGTTATGCTGTTGTCCACTCGTCTGTCTTATCACTTCTTTTAGGGTACAGCTAACAGAGAATGATCAGGTTCAACACTGCCTGAAGATGTAGACGTGTTACGTGAGCTCGCATGAGTTGTGGCTCCCACTGCTGGGATTTACTTATTTCTTGTGCTCATTTGGGACACCTTTAATTAACCTCATGTCTATCCATTATTTGTATTATTGCCTGAACACATTCTGAGGAAGGGCATCTGGCCCGAAAAAGTATGTACTTAGAGAGTGATATCCTAGTCTCTCTTTTTCCATTATTATTTTGAAGATTCAGCACCCAGTCTTTAAGGCTTTGTTGCGAGCCGAGTGTGTTGTGTACTATTTTCAATGGACAATGGGCTATTCTCTTACAGACGTTATGATAGTACATGTATATATGCACATATGGCCCAATACTTTACTCAGATACTTTTGTTTTTTCTTTAATTTGTCACCAGTCTGTATATTTTTGTTCTTCTCTCATGGTGTCCAAAGACTGCTTGTCACTGTACTCGTAGCGATCCCCAAACACCAAGCAGCAGATGATGTTGGATACAGCATTGTTTATTCGCAGCTGGGCACTGAAGGCCTTATCTGAGATAAAGAGATAATGGCAATAAGACACATGGTCAAAATGTAAAATGCATGATCAGCCATGTGCAAGGAAAAATAAAACACACAATTAATTTTGCACGATTATAACAGATAGAAATATACAGTACTACAAAACTGAGGCAAGCACTTCGGTAAATGAAAGATGCAAAGTATATTGAAAGTATTTGCTTTTATACAGATGTGGATTCATCGAATTATTTTAGCAGTTATCACATCATCATGCGTCTAGTCAGATTACAGAAGATTATAGAGACTGCTCGACTTGTTGATGTTTCAATACAATACAACATTTTACAGTAGACTCAGGTAATGTTGGCATGGAAAACACAGGGTAAGATATCAACCATGGGCGACTGTGCAGTCCAGAGCCCTGATGTTTGCAGATTGGTGTTGGATACAAGGAAAAACAGAGGAGCCACTTGTAATCAGTCAGCTGCTATAAATTTACGGTGTGAGTAGGTTATTTCAAACAGAATCTCTCGAGAAGTTTATAGAGAGGGATACTATACTTGGGTTTCAGTGTACAAACTCCTTAACTCCTTGAACTCAAAGCAAGGATATCTATAAACTCCTCCAGTAGTAAAAAATCTTTTTCCTGATGGGAATGTAATCCTCCAGCTCCAGAATAGTTTGTTGATCATGAAAATGATTTAAACATATGTGCCTTGGCCAGCCCCGGCTCCACATCTTAACAACTGAGCACTCATGGGAAATCTTGGAACATGACCTGAGACAGTGTTTTCTGCCATACTACTAAATCACCACAACCACACCGCATTTGGTTAAGAGACAAGGAAGCATTACTAAGTTGTTATTTGAAAAAAGAAAAGTAATCAAAGCTTGGCCCGTGCCTTGCTGAGCAAAGGCCTCATTCAGATATTGGCACTCCTGCTGGATGGACAGTTCCAGGGTCTTCTTGCCCAAACCAAAGTTCCTGAGTGTGTGGAGCGCAAATCTCCTCTGCTGCTTCCACTTGTTGCCATTTGGTGGCACCAAGCCTGTTGGGAGCATAAAACAACAGAATGAATACAAATGAATATGAATATAAAGCAAGACCCCTACGGTGGGTCTTAAGCAGCCCATAGCACACTGGCAGGCATTTTCAAACAAAATGCAACACACACTACCTTTATCTGCAAATGTGTCCTTAAACAGTGGGATGATCGGGCGGTCTGTGTAGTCCTCCCCATTGTGGACCAAGGCCTCTCTCACAGTCTGGTACCCGGTGAGTATCACAACCCTTCCACCAAAGAGTCGTAGGCTGAAAATATTTCCATATTTCTCTCCAAACTGAGAAAAAAACAGCAGTCTGGTATTGTGGTCCAATATGCATTTTGTAAAACTCACTGGGAAGATGCAGTAAATGAGTGGGTTAGCAGTGGGTTAGTGCTGTGGGTTAGCAGGCAAGGATAATAAGGCTGTATGCTCTGCTCAGGGTGCTCTGAGCTCTGGCTTGAGGGACAGCCAACCATCCTGTGATGCAGAGGTGGGAAGTAACACAGTACCAACACTTTGTTACTGTCCAGCAGATTTTTCAGGTATCTGTACTTTACTCGAGTACATATTTTTCTGACAACTTTTTACTTTTAGTCTCTACATTTTAACACAAATATCTGTACTCACTACTCCTTATATTTTCAAATCTGGATACGTCTCAAACACATATGTATGTGTGTGTGTGTGTGTGAATGGCTGTAGTTCATGAGGCTCTACAAGCTGTGATAATGAATATTTACCTCTCAAGGACAGTAAAAATACCTCTCTATTAGCGGTGTTGCAATTTACAGGTGCTGATGATAACAATGATATTTACAGTTTTGTCTGATTGCTGAGGCAATGTCTTTGAAATTATTGGCTATTTTTGCAAAACTCTACAGACTAACCTCAAAACCTTGCACCAAGCCAGCAAAACAATATACATTACTTGCAAAAACAAACAATTCTTGTGTTTTTGTGTCAAGACATGACAGACAAATAAGCACAAGAAGTAGCAACTACACACTGAAAGACTTGACTTGACAGACTCTGGCCACCTGTCTACACTCATATTTTGAGTGTAATTCATTCACCAAAAGATGAATTTGACGGACGGCATTATTATTGTTATTACTGTTGTTGCTGTTTTATTGTTGCTATTGTTGTTATTATTATTATTTACAAATGTGCTACATGTATGGCAATAATGTTGTTATTGTGAATTATTTCGGCCACTATCTATCACTTAGTCAAATCGGGTGATTTCCTGCACTAATAGTAATAACTAATAATGCCTGGGATATCAACGTTTGTGCATGAGACTCAAAAATATCACGTGTCAAGATCATACAGCATCACTGTGCAGAATACCCCAACTTCTCACTGTCCACAGTCAGTGTTTAGTACTTTCATGACCACAACATCAAAAATCCATGGAAGCCATCCTCATACACCGAACAAACAGTGAATTAATGAGATAATTATGTCAGAATCCTAAGAAAAGTTTTGCGCATGCTCATTTGGACTCTGGACACCTGCGCTCGCCTGTTATGCGTCTGAAATGTATATGAAATGTATTGATGCTGGCAACTTGGTCACTCAAAAACACAATGAGAGAAAAAAAAAACATTTGTAAAAATGGAGCAGCATTTTTTTTTTCTATAAAGACTTTTATTCGGACATAATATATCTCGTATCAAAAACACACCTGGAAACGATCAGGTCGGACCCGAGGTGAACCTGAAGACGCTGAGGCGAAACGCGTTGTTCCCTCTAATAAAGTGATTTAGTAAAGTCTGCGTCAGTGTGCGGAGGATCGGTTTGTCTTAGTTTGTTGCACGTTCCTGCTGCCTTCCAACACCTGACTATCTGTGGCTGTGTGAGTAGATTTCATTGATTGCAATAATATATCTCGTGTTAAACTGCACCAGTTACACATGAGGACTGACCTGTCTGTGTTTATATCTGTAAACGCACCTGCCTGAACTGCAGGTGCATCTTGGCCGGGTTGACACGGAGAAGGTCGCCGAGGACGGGCAGAGACCACGGCCCCGGGGGAAAGTTTCTCGGGACTCTGTTCTTCCAGATGTCAGCCACCAACAGGAGAACAAAGACAAACACCAAAATGCTTTTCCCGTCGATCCAGCCAAGGCCCAATACTTCAGTTAATGTCTCCATTTTTAAACACGTGAAATACAGCCTTAAAAATGTGATACTTCTCTGACTATAGTAAAGCGCTCAAGATGCGTGTGTGTGTGTGTGTGTGTGTGTGTACACATGAGCCATTATGTAAACCTCCTGCAGGTGACAATCAGGCAGGTGCAAAGTTCAAACTTTTATTGCAATGAATGCAACTCGACTGTAAAGCTGTTGATATATTCAGAGATACAACTGTGTCCAATTTTGTGCCCAGTTCCGACATTATTTGGGGTTTTTTGGGTGGGTTTAAAACTGAAAGAGCTGCAAGAGGTCCTGTCTGAGGTACAGCTTGCTGGTTGGCCCTGTATCCTGATATCTTACAAAACGTTTGCAGGCTGTTGTTTCTATGAGAGAGGGAGCTGAGGAAACAGCAACAAAATATCACTGACGTGTAAAATGTGCAGAGGGACTCCCTCCCTCTACCAACATGAGGGCACACGGGATGGCTTACATTACTTAAACTGAGGAAAGACTGTCTTCATAGACCCCCATAGTTTCCAAATAATTTTTGGCTTTTCTGATTGTATGGGTGGTTTAAATAATACTTCTTCATTATGCTTACATTCTTACATTCAAATAGAATGTAGTCTACTCATTACAAAGACTGCAGATCCTCTGGTTTCTATCCAGCAGTCCTTTATATCCTGCAGTGACCTTGGGAACTGTGTTATTGTTCACCCTAAAGTTACAAATAACCTGTGTGTGCTTGAGGTTTTCATAAAGTGGATACATGTGTAGTTTAAGCTCTTGCTGAAATTCTACATACCTATATCACACGATGTCTTACTTGAGAGCTCACATTGCCAGTTTTGCACAGACTGATCTTTCAGCCTCTGTTCCACAGTGAGTTTCAACCAGTTGATGTTATTACACTTTTATGAGAGTTAGAGATAAAGACAAACCACAGGCATCAAGTATCTGTTTAACATGCAAAACCCACGCTGACACTGAGCTAATAATTCTCTTTTTAACAGCATCACAAACTGGGTAGCTTCCCATTCGCCCATAGACCATTTCATTGCAAGCTGCCATTTTAATTTTAGGATGCACTTAAGAAATCTGAGGTGTAGGTTTTCCAGTATATCTATCTCCTTTTTGTTTTTCATCACAGATGATAAAGCAGTTATTAGTTATATCATCCCAGGGTTTATTTGTAATTGTTGTTGTTTCTATTTATTCTTCTAACCATTTTTGTTTTTATCCATTGTTTTTCCTCCTCCTTGTGTGTGTCTGTTTTGTCACTGTGTGTTTTGTTGTTGTTGGTTGTTGTCTAAAGTCGAATAAAATATTACACATGAAAAAGAAAGAAAATGCAAATCAACAAGTGAAACTCTCGATGACATGGTTAGGTCCTCAGCTACAACAGGACAGGAGCTGTGGTCTAAGAAAATACCAAACCTCTAAAAATGCAATCAGTTAGAGTGCTACAGTACACATTACATGAATTTAAAGAGTGAAATCCAAATGTTTTCACACATGATATTTTCACTCACCAGCTACTATCTGCTTGCCTAGTACAAGAGGTGTCACACACATTCAAACCTAGCAGTATAAAAACAGCTATGCACAGAAAACAGGCTTAGGTCTACCAGTATCTCCTGGAAGTCTTACAGAATCATTGCATTATTGCCTATAAGCCTACTGAATTCATGTATGAATTTTGAATATTTGCTTAAATTGTTTTTGAGGCACTGTTAGTGGATAAGTTTAATTTCTTCAAGTCTTTCTAGAAGAGTTACCTAAAACAACACTGCAGCACACACTCATGTATGAAATAGAGCAAATGCCCTGACTGGAAGAGTTCAAGTTCCATGTTTGTTTTCAACTTTCCCTCACACATTCTGTGAAGTCACCGGTTATATAACATCTGCTTGTTTGAAGCCACTCCTTTCCTCTCCTCTGTTCATCTCACAGGGCTTCTAATCAAGACAGTCCAGTGGGGTAGTGCTTCTGGTCACCATAAGATTCAAGCTGTGATTTTGCCAGATTGTTGTCATCATGATTTTGCAGACAATATTTGGGTGCATGGACCTTACAGGATGGCTTGTGTTCAGTTTTGTGGTGCTGCTGGTGGCTGATGTGATCAGAAACTGGACGCCGACCAACTTTCCACCCGGACCCCGGGCTCTGCCTTTTTTGGGGAATGTCTTTACTGGAGTGGACTTCAAAACCATAGATAAGGTCAGATGAACAACAACACCTTCTTGTTCTCTCAATTCATTCCTTCACTCACCAAATTCCTGTTCGAAAGTTGAAGTGTCTCTGACTAAGTGCTAACTAATCATTAACAATGTTTTTCCCAAATCAACATTAAATTCAAGGCTGTTTCATAAGTGTTACCTTCTCCATCCAGCTTGCTGATGAGTTTGGCCCAGTGTTCAGCTTGAGGAGAGGCAGTGAAAGGATGGTCTTTATCTCGGGTTTCAAGATGGTCAAAGAGGCCCTTGTCAACCAGTTGGACAGCTTTGCAGACCGACCCATTGTGCCACTCTTCCATGTTGTCTTCAAAGGCCTTGGTGAGTGAGGAGGTGATACAACAGCTGTCTGTCTTGCTCTCCTCTCCTGGATTAGACTGTCAGGACAACCCTTTTACTGGGCTCAAGGTCAGCTAAGGTGTTACACTCAGACTGCATGCAGGAACCTTGTCTTCATTCAGACCCAGCTTCATTTAACTTTTGGTAACAATCTAAATAATGTACTTACAGGCATAGTCTTAAGCAATGGTTACCTGTGGAGGATGCAGAGGAAGTTTGCCAACACCCACCTGCACTACTTTGGAGGAGGCAAGAAGTCACTGGAGAAACATATTGAACTGGAAAGCACCTTCCTGTGTGAAGCATTTAAAGACGAACAAGGCAAGCAGATTATGTACAGTACTCTGCCAGTTTAGTGAGTAAGCGCTGAACAGCAACAATCTTGACAGAGTTCAGGTTTAAATGAAAAGACGGCACTGAGTTTGTTATTTTTACGAGGTGAACTGTAGTGGATGAAACATTATCTTGCAAGTGCAAATTATTAAGCATAACTTTTGTTATCTGATCATTTTAAGGAAAACCTGAAGGAAATCAGTCACACACACACACCAGCCTAATAAATTTCATGAAATCACTCACTGGTGATACCATCACTGTGCATTCAAAAAGGTACGGTGCCAATAATGTATAGTTTACAAAATGACACTGTATTCTCAGGAAGACCATTCAACCCCCACTACACCCTGAAGAGTGCCGTTGGTAATGTCATCTCCGCTGTGGTCTTTGGACATCGTTTTGACTACAGTGATGAAGGTTTTCAAAACCTCCTGTGGTTGGACAATGAGGCTGTTGTGCTTGCTGGCACAGCCAGGGCTCAGGTGGTTAATTCCATATATATTAACATAGCTCAAACATTAGGATATTGTGATCACAAAACACACCACACTTGTCTATTGCTGATCTGAACGTTGTCCCTCATCCAGCTCTATGATGCCTTTCCGGGCCTTCTGAATTACCTGCCAGGACCTCACCAGACCATCCACTCCAACTACAGGAAGATCGTAGCTTTTCTGCAGATGGAAATACAGAAGCACCAGGAGGAGTGGAACCCAGAGGACCCTCGAGATTACATAGACACATACTTGGCAGAGATTGAGAAGGTATCTCTACATTTTCTGTAAAGCTCCCTACAACTTAGTTCAATTTAGTTCAGGTCAATTCAGCACAGCGCAATGCAAAATTTATTGTCCTGTAAGCACAACAGGGTTTACACAAAAAACCCACAGCACACATACAATACAAATACACGCTTTATGTAAAGGAAAGAAACTGAAACAACATAATTTCACAACATAAACAATACGGACCAATATCAGGCAAAGCTTGATAGCTGCAATAATAAAATACCACTCATCAGTGCAAAAGACAACCTCTTTTACATTACCTAATACATAAAATGCTTCATCAATTAATGTGCAAAAATAAGTCAGTTGAAGTGAAGATAAATAAGTCCCAAATTCTTTCACTGTTGAGTTTACACACTGAAGCTGCATCCAAGGAGTTTATTCATTCAAACTGCACTCTACTGGGGTGATTTGTTGGAAATAGATTTGGCCCTCTTCACAACAGGCCTGTCAAGAGATCAGGTCAGTTTTACCTGGCTCAGAAATCTTGCAGCCTATTTTCATCAGGTCCCATAGTCTGATGTTTGTCCTATGCTTAAGTTGCCCAAAGCAACCAAACTGCAATTTCACAAGATGAAACAGATGATTGAGGTCATTATTTTATCACACAAGCTTATAGAGTTCAGGTAACACTTCACAGTAAGGTTCCTGATCTAATCATAATTAATGATTAATGACATAGTTAATGATGAACTAATATATCTGTTATCTAAATCTTACTTAGTCATCACTCCATGACTAATCAGTATTTAAGAGTTCAAGTTCAAGTTTTTTTATTAGTCACATGCTTGAATGTACGGGTACAACAGCAGTGAAAAAAAAATAAATAAAAAAAATAAAAAAAATAAGAGTGGTTTATTTTGAGCCTTGATAATTACTAATAAGAAAATCAGGAGTACAGGAACATCTATGGCTATGTTTGTTCAAGAATCATTATTTTATGTTGTGATGTTTATGATGTTGGGCCACCACGAGCTCCCAGAACACCTTCAGTACAGATGGACCACCATTCTTCCAAAAGCTGTTGCCTCATTTGATGTTTTGATGATGAGGTTGGAGAGTGCTGTCTAAGAAGCTGGTCCAAAATCTCCCATGGGGGTTCACTATAGTTGCAATCTGGTGACAGTGAAGGCCGTTTATATCATTTTTATCCTCATTAAACTGTTCAGTGAGCCCTCGTGTCCTGTCGATGTTAGCATGTGGGAGAACTTTGCTTTGAGGGCTTTCTGCCAGAAAGGCTAACCCTAACCCTAAGAATAGCTTTCTGGTAGAAATAGAGAGACTTTCTGACAGAAAGCCCTGAAGGCAAAGTTCTCCCACAACCTGGATGGGGGCATTGCATTTATGTACTGCAACCCAAGTATAATATCTCTCTCTATACAAATTATCTTTTGGATATGGTACCATCCCTCCAGTTGAGTTCCTGCAGTCCACAGCTATTCAATGAGCTAATGAATGATTAGTTGGGAAACTTTATTGTAAACTGTTCCTGGAATTTCTTTTCTTTGTTTGTTTTTTTTGTGTTTCTTTGTTTGTTTTTTGTTACCAATAGGTTCTCAGGTATTTATGCCTGCCAACCATTTCAGCTGCTTTTCCATTTGTTTGGGAGAAGATCTCATCACGTCATTAACATATATGATATAGACATAAACAACTTGGCCATGTCAATATTCCACCTGTTTCAAGAGGCAGTGGATTAATTATCTGCTGACTTGACACAATTTTGACTTATATATTGCCTGTTATTATTGTTTCAAATGTATCAGTGGCAAAAGAACACATCAGTGGGGGGAATCAGTAGGTGAGATGAACATACCCTTGATGAGTTTTTAAGAAAGTAAGAAATTTAATTGTCTACAAGTGGAGTGGAATGGTAAATTATCAGTAAAAAAATATCACATTCCATACATGAACAATGAGTAAAGTAGCCCATAATAGCAAAGCACAGTATAATTTACCATACAATAATCTTTTCTGTCAGAGAAAGGGGGATCCCCACGCTGGCTTCAACACAGAGACCCTGACAATTTGCACGCTTGACCTGATTGAGGCTGGGACAGAGTCCGCTGCTACCACTTTACGCTGGGCGCTGGTTTTTATGATGAACTACCCAGAGATACAGGGTAGGTGAAATCCCCCTGTCACGACCCGGCTCATGAGCCGTGACAAAAAGTGGAGGTACACAGTGTAACGTAAAGATTTAATGATTTATTAACATAAATTAACCCAAGAAAAAACATTCTAAAGTTATGAGATGTGTAAATCTGTAATGTCAGTGTGTCTGCAGATGGATGAGTGGAAAATGGCGAGTGAGTGGTGTTGTATGAAAGAACAAAACTAAACCAGGCCCAAAGCCAACCAAAGAAAATTCGTGGTGCCGTCAGGGTGGATGAGAGGGAGAGAGAGGGCATGAGAGGGGGCTTTTTAAACCACTGGGAGCCTGATCAGGTGCTCCCAATTGGGATCACAAGTCTCCGCCCACCAGCAACCTGCAACACAGGGAACACACAGACACACACGACGGAAACACATACCCTCATCCTGCAGGCCCTGCTAGGCAGGAGGCCGTCACACCCCCTCATTAATCATTCCCATAAAGGTTGTGGTTGTTTTTGCATACCCGTTTTTGTGGCATTTCAGCTGGTATATGCTCAAGGAGCTACAATTAATTCAATTATCATTCTTGTAACTCCACAGAGAGGGTCCAGGCAGAGATAGACAGAGTGATCGGACAGTCCCGTCAGCCCACGATAGCTGACAGACCAAACATGCCTTATACTGATGCTGTTATCCATGAGACTCAAAGGATGGGAAATATTGTCCCCCTGGGATTCCCCAAAATG
>OMLB01021325.1:9020-60866 GCA_900302555.1 Myripristis jacobus
GAGCAGTGGGTGTGACAAGCGGAGCAGTGATGAAAAATGCAGTGTGTGCATTAGCAGCGCTGTCAAGGCTAAAAACAGAACGTTGCAATGGGACCAGCCCCAGGGATGCTCTGTTACTCTGCCGTGACGTCACACACACACCGGCAGCCAATGGGAAGCCTCCCCTTCCCGAGTTGTTGTCACCGGACACTGACTCCCGGTCGGCTTTCTGTCTCAATCACAGTTTAGGATGTAGTGGGGCCTGACCGACCTGTGGGTTATAAATCTTATACATCTGTCGATACTGAAAACTGATGATGGTTGCATAAAAGAGAGCAGAGTCCTTGGAAAGTATCCCTCATTTGCTGCTGTCAAGGAGTATTTGTATTAAAAAAACTACCCTGAGGGCTACTTGACATTACTTATCATAGATTTAATCAACATGGTAGTTATATAGGACAAATTTTAGTGAACAGTGAACTATCAACCTAGAATTGCCTCCATAATTTGCAGTATATGATAGTCATTTTTATAGCAATTATTAAGTATTTTAAACGCAGAGGTCTACTGAAGGCTACCCCAGCCAGTCCCTACCCCTCTGCTCTGTTTGAGTTATGAATATGACAAAGCCACATGTTCACAGGCACTTAAGGGCAGACTAGCTGTCTAGAAGATGCATGTCTGCAAATGTGTCCGTGCATGCACACACACACATACACATACACATACACACACACCCTGGACAGAATGTGGTGAATTATTCATTAAATATGAGGTCATTCCCCAGCACAAACCCGCCTCCTCCAGGACAACGACCTCCATTTTTCATCATTTCTTTTCATGGGTGTTTGGACTTTTGAGAGAAGAGGATCGAAGCTTAAATCAACATGATGTATGGGGAAGAGATGGGTCAGCGCCTGCCACATGCTGAATTTGGAGCACCTTAATTTTGACGCACACTTTTGATGGCTTTGATAATCACTGGACTGCGGGTTGATGATTTATTTGTCTCCATTAACCACTGCTGTCATTTGTGAAATTGATTGCCAGTGAAATCAACTCTCCCTACATATTTGTGTAGATAATCTGGGTTAGAGTTAGTGTAACCTTCAGCCTGTTTTTGGTCAAAATAGACATGATCATATACAATAAGATGTTATAAATACTCAAGGGGCACATGAAGAATATCTGTATTGTAAAAAAATAAAAAATCCTTGAAATGAAGCCACTGAATTCACCTTTGATACAAATTTAGTACATTTACTAAAGCTTAAGGTGCACACATGAAAAGTCAGCGCCTAGTGTGAAATGCATTGCATATAACTGTGTAAAGCCTATTTTGGCCTCTAATACACTTTTCATGCATGCACCTTAGTCTGTGATAATCTACCAGGTGCAACCAGTCGCTTCATTTTGAATGTGGACAAATATAAAAATCCAGATTCAGCCACATTTTACATTATGATCATCACTCAATTGTTCTAAAATATAGAGGATTCGATATGCAAAATGACAAGCTTCTCTTACATAACATAGTATTATGCACAACAGTTAACCTCACGTGAAATATATATGCATATACAACCCACTGTCCAGCCTGTGTCTAGCTTGAAATTTTTTCCATTTTTTCTCTATGGTGGCGTTGTGATGGCTGAAGAAACGGAGAAGGAAAAGGGGAGTGGCAGGATTAACAATGGAGGAGTGGAAAGATGGGATGAAAGTGAAACAAAGGCGCCGTGCCAAGGGAGCGGTACAGCACGCAATCAGAAGCAATTATCCTCCATCCCCATCTGCCTCCTCATCCATCCCCTTCTACCTCTTTCCCTCCTCTCTTGTTTCCTTCTCCCCCTTTTCCCTTTCTCTTTCTTCCTTCCATCCCTCCTTATCTCCTTGCCCAGCGCTCTCCTTTCCTAATTCCTGTTTTCAGGATGTAATGGGAGCAAAGAGGAGATTGCTGGCTGGCTTTATGCCTGTGTAAAGGACACTGGAGGGCGATCGAAGGGAGGAGGCGGAGGTTAGAGAGGGAGGGATGGATGGTTGGAGGTGGATGGAGGGAGGGGAGAGCAGAGTGGGTATCATTTCTTTCTCCCTCCCTTCCCACATGGATAACATGAGCTGTATTGAATATGACAGGGATGGTACCATTCCCCTGATACCGGGCTGAGACACACTGCCTCCTTCTCGGTCTCTGTCACACACACACACACACACACACACACACTGATGCACATTTCTCAGAAGAGGCTATAAGGGCAGCCAAAACAAAGGGAGAGAATGAACTGAAGGAAGTCAGCTGGAACTATTTGATGACTTACTGACTTGTCTTTTCTTTTATTTCTTCTCCGCTGGACAGATGACACTGGACAAGCATTCGTATTTTGTCCTCAGTATAGGAAAGGTAGTCATACTGTTGTAGCCTAATATGTTGTAATATACTGACATTAACTTATACCTTTTATGTCTTTTTATGCAATGTTTTGGATGCTAGACTAAACACTTAACAGCACATTTAGTATAGAGACGGTAGTTCTTTTTTCTGGATTCTTGTATGCACTTAAGCTAATAATCTCTGACATTTTCATATTAAATTTCCATTTTGCTGCCCTCTAATACTATTTGGTCAAGCATAATAGCGCTGCAACCAATACCCAGTTTCTGAATGCTTTTATATTTGCCGTTCTTGACATGCAGAGTGTGGTTGCTTGTTCCCGGGAAAAATGGCAAACAGAAAGTGATGTGTCATGTCTTTCTCGCAGCAGCAACAGCAGTTTATTTGGAACAAAGAAGAAGAAGTCATAGACCTTAAAAGCTATGAACAGAGGATAAATTGGAGGACAGTTTGGAATAATATTCCATTCAGTTCATACATTTACAACCATCATTCACTAAATTCTAAAGTTATTCATAGACTTTATGTATCTCCAAGAAAATTTTGCCAATTTAAACTGACTCCAAGCCCTGTGTGTTTACTATGTTCACATGAGACGGGAACATATATACACATGTTGTGGGAATGTCCACATGTTAATATCCTCTGAATACAAATAGCAGGAGCCTTATCACATTTAGGCTAATGGATGTAACTATAACCTGCCTTCCAAACATTATTTTATTGAATGATTACTCTTCTCTTGCTTTATCAAGTCTTCAAAAAAAGTTGTTCTGTGGAGTAGCAGCAGAGAAAGAAATGGTAGTATAGAGTCACTGGCTGATGTCATTTTATAATGCTCTTTTTTCATTATCAATAGGAGTATGTGGTATGAAGGCTTAGGCAGCAGAAGCCCTTGAACTAGAAATAGAAAAAGTGAAAACACAAACTGTAGCCATATTGTAGACTATATAACAAGGTAGATACTTTATTCTGCTTTTTTCTTCTATCTTTATTCGATCCTAAATCTAACCCCTCACTCTCCTCTGTCTCCTGTCCTGCCTTTGCCTCTCCCTCTCTCTGTTCTTTCTCAGTCTCTCTCCCAGATTAAAGAGGATACTGAGCTTTCTCTCCCACGCCTGCAGGGTTTATATTGATCCATGTGTCTTTGGGGAAACATAGGGATAATAACTATGAGAGAGGAGGGGGAGATCAAAATTAAGGCAATAAATCTCAAATTATTTCCTTGAGGGTTTCACACTGAAATTAGAATACATAGGTTGCAAGGAAGATGTAGGCCTTGATCAGCTTACCACTGTGCGGGATGCAAGAAAAGACTGCAGTGGTTTCATCACCACGTGTAAAGGGTTTATTTAGTTTGTGCTATATGGCGTAAGTGGACCGTGGAAAGCCAGCATAGCATCATCAAGATTCATTACACCATGCTGAAGACGTGAAAATACCAGCCGCGGTCTCATCATGCATCTGAAATGACCCAGAAACGTATTTGCCGAAAAAGTCGTTATAGTCCTTTAAGCAAAAATCCATCCGAGGTCGTGCTGCTCAGCTCTGTGAATAGTCAGGAACATGAACAAGTCTTTCTTTGATCTGCTACAACAGAGCAAGAGCTGTAATGTGTAACCACAAGTAAAAATAAACTCCTGCTCAAACAGGATCGCCTCTGCTTACATGTATTTTTAGTCGATGATTTGGTCGTAAGGGCTTTCTGATGACTCGCTGTAGCCTGTGATGTCATGACAAGACTCTCAGGGGCTGCTTCAGGACAATTGGAACCACATGATGATTTTCCAAGGTCAGTCACTGACTTTGTAGCTCAGAGCTGCTAGCAATAACTTGTCACAAAGTGAAAACGCTCTGAACAGTGTCTTTGAGTTGGAGCTAAGTCAGTCTGACATTCACTGCAAATAGAACAGAAACTGTCTTTATGTAACACCTCAGACAAAGGCTGAACATTATTTGTGTATAATTATTTTTTCAAAACCTTGTTGGTGTTTCAGCTGTGTTCTTGCTATGAGTTGCCAGAAGTGATAATTTAATAATAATAATTTTGTTCCTCAACAAAGATGTGGCACCATAAATGCTTTTTATAATTATAACATTATTATGCTGCCAAGCCACAGCTTTGAGTCTTGGCTCTGTGTGTTTTCACATTTTGCCGAGGCGGGTAGTTCACACATATTCACCGAGCTGTCGAAAATCATTTCAGACAAAACAGTGAATGAATTGTGGATTGAATTGTCTTCCAACCTTCAACTCAAAACAACCCCACACATTTCCGCTGCTCTCTCACCACTGCCTCATTTTGTTCCCATTTTAAGATATTTTCAGTAATAAATTTACTGCGCAATCTGTCAGTCTGGTGGATGGACGTGAAGTTGCAAGGAATTTCTTTACCATCAGCAAACTCTATTCCTCAAAAAAATCTTATATACATAGACATATTCCCATGATTTTACACACAATCATGATAAAACGCCTTGTTTATTGATCTGCAATTATAAACTGTCATGTCTGTTATTTAGGCAGTGGGGGATTTTATCAAGATGTGCTTATTCTCTTGCCCATCTGTGTCTGATCAGTCCATGTTGTCTTCAGATGACACAAAGGGGTCACAAAAGTTCAGGAATGCCTGCTGTTGTCCTGGTATTTAATTAGACCACCTGCATGGGAAGAGAGGGAGATAGCCATTAAATAATGATGCATCTGTGTTTGTGTGTGTGTGTGTTTGTGTGTGTGTATTTCCTGCATCTAGTTTAGTATAATTGGCAGTGAACCGACCTTGATTCAGAGCACTGGCAACCCTCCTGCATTTACTCACCCAGCAGGGGCCCACATACACACACACATACACACACATCCTGGCACCGCTCACAGTCAACTACATGACAGTGATGTTTATCATGTCCTGCCTATCAATCTAACCAGAGCTCATGGTGAGAGGTTAGCTCTGAAATGATGCAGCAGTAGGAGTTTGCAGCCACCAGACCTTTATAGCTGCACAACTCAAACATTTGTGCCGTGATTTGAAGATTTAAGCTTTGTTTGTGTAGTCGGAATCTCAACTTTGTTTTGCTACAGTGGTAAAAATAGGCGCACAACACCAGTCTGGAAGGTGACATTTTTTACAGTTTATGCCTCATTGATCTTGTAACTTTTTCACAAGGTTTCACAGGCTGACAGTTTCAAAGGCCAGAAATAGCTCAGTGGGATGAGCAGTGATGTTGGCTGGTTTCTGTCATCGCTTGTGACTCTGATAGCAGCTTTGGTCATTCAGGCAGAAGGTGAAATTGCGCTGTTACCAAAAGGTCACAGATTTGACCCCTGTAACAGTCCTTGAAGAAGACATTGAACTCCTTGTCCTCTCAACACCAGTCTGTTTGGGTGAGAGTGTTGGCTAAGTGCCTAAAACATTGTATTCTACTGCCTTGCATTCAGCCCGAGGCAGCTTGGTTTCTATGTGTCAGGGTATGGCTGTGTGCATATTTGTGCATGTGTACATATAAAGAGTGAGAATCAGGTAAGAGAGAATGGAGATGGCAAGAAAGAGAGAGAAACAGGAGTGATGAAACTGAGTGGAGGAGGAAAGGCGAAGAAGCACGGACATGCAGGGAATTCTTCAAATGCCAACTAACTGGGCTGCCTTTGTTTGCTGATGTGTCACACTGTGTTTCTCTGTGCTCGCTAATCTGGACAGATCAAATTAAAATTAAGGGCTGCGTGATGGACCGGTCTGGCATTTTGTATTGCCACCACACAGGGCCAAGCCAGCAACTAGGCATTATCTGAAGGAAGATATTGATCTAAAAACACGCAAACCTGGGTTAAAATGCCTCAATCTGTCAGTAAAACCTCATTTCTCACACGATGATTAAAGTTGACATGCAAGGGGAGTGATTGATTTGTTTGTTTCTCAGCTTAAGTGTGGTATTCTTCTAGCCTGACAGGACTGATCTCTAACACAGTGCATCCATTATAGACAGCTGTATAGTTATTAAACAGAATAAAGTATCTGAATCTGTATCAAATAGATACTTGCTATCAGTAGACACTCAAGTTTGTGTACTTTGAATCATGCCAACAATGAAGATGGAGTATTGTCCAGTTTGGCATTGTCCATTTTAACATGCGGTCTCCAAAAAGCTTTGCTTTTAATTCACTTCCATTGAGAAACCCACAAGGAATGAACAATGTATGAAATGGATGTTCAAGTTTGTGGAACTTCAAATTGGATCAAAATTTCCCATGATCTAGCCGCATTCATTCAACATGCTATACATGCATTTTTTTTTTATCCATACCAATAATTCATCATTTTGTATGTGTAAAACGTGGACCAGGGTCTCTGTCAAAGTGTGATAAAAAGTCACTGACAGACTTCAGACATCTACTATCCTTTAAAAATGAACCTGATTTGTTTAGATTTTTCACAATCAACCATTCTCCAACCCTTTCTCCCACGGTCTAGCTATCCTCAGGTTGCCACACCACACACCAACACTCTTTTTTTCTCATTTTATGGGAAAATGACCAGCCAGGCTGCATTAGTATGCTGAAAGTGTGACTGTCTGAGGACACAGTGGAGACAGATGAAGAGCCGAAGAGGTGAGATGGATGGACTAGAGAAGGGGAGGTGATATAGAAGGAGGGCCTGGGAAGTGGGCAAATGAAGTGTGTTTTTATGGGCGTGTGTGTGTGTGTGTGTGTGTGTGTGTGTGTGGGTGGGTGTTTGAACGAGATTAATCCTTCCAGACACTATCATTGTTCATTTCTCTCTGTCAGGCCAGTGGGTCCTGTGAGACTGGGCTAGTAGGACACTGTCTGTCCCTGTGTCGCTGTCTGCTTCAGTGGCTGTGTGTTGTCATTATCGTTCTCTCCCTTTACTCGTGCTCTTTCTCTCTCTCTCTCTCTCTCTCTCTCTCTGTTCCTGTCTTTGGTTGTCATTCTTTGCGCGTTCTCTCTCTTTCTTCCCTGCTTTACCTCCTTCTCTGCTCCCGAACTCTGTCTTTATTGCTGGTGTTTGCTGTTTTTCTGTGTCATCCTGTCTCTTCTACTTGCCTCTCTCTCTCTCTCTCTCTCTCTCTCTCTCTCCCTCACTCACTCTCTCCCTCTCTCTGTCTGCGTTTGTCCTTGCCTCTTTTAGTCAGAGATGGGATGAAGTCAGAGCTTGGCAGTTGGCTAACGAGAATACATGTTTCAAAGTGACATCAGAGGCGAGGAGCAGATTAACATATTGCTGTTAGCCAGTTAAAACCCTGTAGAGGTTGTCTTTTGTTAATAGAGAAAAGATGGTGGGGTGGATTTCTCTGCTTCTAAAGTCACAAAACAGAACACACATTTACCGGTTTTACTGTAAACTATGATAAAATATCCAGTGGTTACTTACACTCTCTCAAATATTAATTATTATAGTGACCATTTTTGATGAGCATGTTTTTTGTTTGTTTGTTTGTTTTTGCAGCACATACTGTCCAGCATGGAACAAAGTCAACATCAGCCTGTTCCAGTTAGAGAAACACTTGCAATGGAAGACCAGTGTTTAATTGTTCACTTGTGTATTTCATATGTACCAGTATGTCATTGTTCTTTTAATGTAATCACTTCATAATGATAATAATTAAGTTGTGTTTTCAATACTGAACACAGTGAATTTCAGTGTCTATTAGAAATGATTCAGCATTTTCAGCACATTTTAGGAATATCACTGAAAAACTGAGAATAATTTTGGTCACGATAATCACAGTTTTGAATTGTGTCGTCTTCCCATCTCTACTTGTGACTAACACCAGTCTTGTCATGTATTACCAAAACAGAAACAGAATTCCTGAGAGACAAAAATGCAAATTTAATGCAAATCATCAACAAGGAAATATGATGTTTTGTATTGTGAAAGGTCACTGGTAGATTTCACAGTTTTTTTCCAGACTCAAACAAAGCCAGAAACAAAGCTCTTTGCAATCTATGCTAGGGACCAAAATATATATTTTTTTCTCTGGACACACACAAAACTGTATAGCATCTGACAGATTCTTTTGAAAATAGATTATCAAAACCTTTGCATATATAAGGCTCAGGTTGAAGATGATATACTGTATATATATATACTGTAATTATACACTTGCATACTTAAATACAAATCACCATGTGTGCTCTGGAGTCATGCTTTGGGTGAGAGTTTAGCTGTCGGTGCCAGATTACATCAGTCTGTCCCCAAAATTTAATTTCAGCCCATCTCAAATATCAGCTCGACGAAATTTGTTTGGTCACATCCGAGAGCGCCCTGTGCTTGTCTCAGTCTTAATCTCCCCCCCACACTTCCTCTTAACAGCTTCCAGAGAATACCGCTGACTCACTCCATGCAATAAACTTAGGCCTTTATTTATCTATTGAGGGAGGCGATGACATTTTTTTAGTGGGCCTCTGTGTATTCCTCAGTCAAAAGCTCCTTTGTGACACACTGCATTTACATAAATGTTCTCTGTTTTGCAGGAAGCAAAAATCTAATACAAAATTTTAGTTGCTCTACTATTCCTGTGGGTTCTCTTTCTGTTGTCAGGATCCATTCCCCTGAATTGCTCATTTACAGGTTTTCTCTGTCCATGGTGCTGAAATATTCCTCATGTTGAAGATACTGTTGCATTGCTGCAGTTTTGGGCTTCATTACTCTGTAGCGGTGATGCATCTCCAAGGAACTCACTAAATTTCAGGGATTACATCAATATCCTATCATCAGTCAGACGTGACAACAATATTTCCCAAAGGTCTACAGTCCTGCACAGTGTATTTAGACTATCTCATTGTTTACATGTTAGGTTAGTTTTCCACTTTTATGCCATTAGCATTACACCTTACTTACAATTCTCCATGATTTACGGCCATATCAGCTTTGGAAAATGGAGTATGAGTTGATAGTGTAAAACTACATTTCTCAATGAATTTTAGTTTCATTATCTTTATAGTAGGAAGATCGTCTTGTACAGTATAGCCCACATTTTCTGTTCTTAGGTAGATTTTTTTCCTAGTTTGTGTTCACAAACCAAAAGCCTGTCATCAGCCTCAGGCATCTCATGTCAATGTTACTTATGTGCAACTTCACCCAGGAATAATTCTGTTGCTCAGTCGTTGGTATTAATTCTCTTAGACTCTAAATACCTGTCCCCGGCTGCAGGCACGTTGTGTCAGAATTCTCTGTAATATAACGTAGCTGAACACTAGTGGGGCACCTGCTCCCTATCATACCTTTCATACCAATACCTGTCAACTCTGACATACTAAACATTTCCCCTGGGGTCCAAAGAGTTTGATAAATGTGAAGTGTGGTTTTATTACAGGGTGAAATTTCATCTAGAAGACATGAGGGCTCCATTTCTTGTATAGCGTCTCTGTACCTCTGTTGGGGATTGCTCTTTGACAGCTGAACATAGACACCATGCACCATGTCATGTTTCTATTACTTTCGACATGACACATCACCCTCTGCCATGTTTTCTTGTCTTAGCTTAAAGCTACTAAAGCTGTAATACTACAACTTAATGTTTCATTAAATAAAAATTGAAATCAAACAATGATCAGTGTAGCATTTGACCAGCCTCTCATTCTCCATGTGTTGACAAGATTGCATGCTTCAACTGGCACATCCGTGCTGTATAGATGTCTGTCTTTTTACAACCAGCCAGGGCACAAACCCTCAGGAGGAACTCGGTAATAGGGTTTGGTGGTAATGAAATGACAAGAGCGGCTTGGTGTGTGTGTGTGTGTGTGAGTGTCTTTATACCTGATTCTGCACTGCCGGGCTTCTCCTGTCTCCAATGGTGCAAGGAGAATGGCCCACTCTGTCTCTCTTCTCCATGCCAGCAGGAAATTGACTGAGCAGCGTTCGACTCCACTTAAAGCCCCCGTGCCAGTGCCTGCAATGGCCCTGAGGGAGGAAATATTATTTCATTTAGATTATTCTCTCTTGACAAAAATTGAGGATGATAGTGTCTAGTCCCAAGATTTAATTTGGAAAGCATATGGCCAGTTTATACTCGGGATCCTGTGACTTTCCTTAGCTATCACAGTGATGTATTGGACTCGTGTATATGGCATTGCTCTCTGATGGTATATTGCAGCAAGAGGTTACTTGTCATTTTTGTAATGGATATGTTATTACACTGCCATATATGTTGACATTTATTTATTGTTGCCCTGTATGTGCTGTGTCAAAGTAATAGCTGGCATGAGAGGAGCTGCGGGCTGCATTGCACATGCAAAATGTAACCAATCACCTTTCCAATTTACTGTAGCTGTGGGTGGCCGGGGGCTACAGAACCAATATTTTGTCCCAGGCTTATTCCCGCTATCATATTGGCTCCGTTATCAGTGTAGCCTCATTAATCACTTTAGTTAACACGCCCCAAAGTGTTTTCAGACTTCCATGCATCACCGACCAAGTGAAGAGAGGGATGGAGAATGGCCCGGGGTGGTCAAATCCCTAGCTGCCTGCTTCAAACTGTGCTCACACAGCGGTCCTATGGGAAAATGCACTGCTAACATTTTAGTTTGCAGTGTGATTAGTGTGTAATTATTCATGACATGAGACATGCCCGAGCAAAACTGAATTGAATTTTAAACAACTGCTTTATTTTTCCAAGTGTAGAAAAAGGAGAGTGAGGGATTAAGAGGAGAGAGAGGGACAGTTTTCCAGATATGTTTCCCCCTGCCTCAATCTACCCTTTAATTTCCCTCAAGTTCAGCCTAGTCTTGCCCTCATTGATTTAACTATATATATTTATTTCTTCAGCATTCAGCTGAGCTAGGCACAGGCTGCTTATGTGTAACAGCCCAGTGATCATGAGGCCACTAAAGTCAGCACACCCCCATTTACATTTTGGACCTCTATGGCTTTTTTGTGATTCCTTTACAGTTTTTGGTAGTAGTGCATGTTGCAGGGAAACTTTGTTGTGTGACACAGTGACACGCCTAGTCTGTTTTACATTTTAATTCACATGTTACTTTACTTTGCATCCATTTAGCTGATGCTTGTGTCCCAGCTGACAGTGAGTGCAGCAGTAGAATAATTTCAGCTCCTGGATCACAAGCAATTACAAGTAAGGCGCTCAAGGGTCAGAGGCAAAGTGCCCTGATAGTACTCCTGTGACCACAGAAGGATAATGTAAGGGATGGTTGTCAGGAAAAGCCAGAAAATAAGAGATAAGGACAGAAATAGAAGGGATTTTCTTCCAGTTAAGAGGAGGGATGTGATCCAGTGAGGAGAGGATGATGTGAACTGCATCCCATTGCTTCTGGCCCCAGAGCTGGTTCAGAAAAAACAAATTATATTTAGACAGTCAGGAATATAAAGACACATTTAAAAAAAGTGGAAGTAATAATATTACATAATGACTTTGTGTAACTGTCACACTTTTACAGTAATGAGGACAGGTTTTCTGTGGCAAGGAGGAGTTTGTGTGTGTGTGTGTGTGTGTGCGTGTGCGTGTGCGTGTGTGTGGGTGGGTGCGGGTGTGGGTGTGTGTGAAGGTGGGACACTGGTGTAGGTTGTTTTCTCAGACCATATTTAGATTTACCAGCTGTAAATCTAGGGCTGCGTTGTTATCCAGAAACTCTGTTTTTCTATTGTATTTTTTCCTGAGCTTTTTATGTGTTTATTAGAGGAATGGAGAAAAGTAGCTGAAGATAATTTCAGATCAAATGAATGTGAGATAAACACCAGCATTGAAGTCAAGCAAATCATGCGTTACTATTAAAGTGTTCAAATACCATAAGAAACTCAAACAATAGTTGTGTTGTTAAGGATAGATGACATTTTGTTTTATTACACCATGTCACATTTTTGGAATGAAACCCCTCAAACAGTCACAGTTAAATAAAATGACACACCACCAATCCTGTCAAGGTGTCTCACCCTTTCTTTGTCTTTAACCATTAACTCTCTCGCTGCCACCCTCAGGCGTTCAGCCAGGCCTACTCCACCCAGCGTAAGGTGGCAGCAGATGGGGAGACCAATGAGGAGACCCTGCTGCAGGAGTCTGCTAACAAGGAGGCGTACTACATGGGCCGCCTCCTGGACCTCCAGTCAGAGCTCAAGCACAATCGGGCCACCGTAGCCAACGCCCAGGCCGACAACGAGCACCTGAGCGCCCTGCTGCAGGAGCTGCGAGAGGTGGGTGAGGAAAATGGTGTCTGGAAAAATTCAGGGGCAGAGGCCAATGCAGGAGGCACAAGGCGGTTACATACCTGATAACATAACAAAGAACAATACCTCAATGATACCCATTCAAACTAGGATAACTTCATGTAAAAAGGGCAGGATACCCATTTTAAAGGTTAAATGCATTAACACAATGGAAAATCACACTTTTTTTAATTGCAGCTCAGCTAAAGCAGATGGGATCTCTGTGCTGTGTTCAAGCGCCTTTGTAACACAAATTCTGGGGATTCATAACAATGGCCACCAGCTATCTCATGAACCTTTATGTTCCCCCAGATTCGCTCCACTAAAGGTCAGAAACACTGCAAATACAGCAGGGCCTCACTTGGCCGGATGAAATGGCATTCAGACCATGTGAGATCTAAAACCTGCCACTGAAATCAATACAAATAAAGTTCATTCAGGCAAAGAATATGGCAATCACATTATTATACATCCTAATGAAACACTTTTTTTTACCTCTTTTAAACCTCTTTTAGAGATCGTTCTCAATGGGGCTACCTGCTTGAATAAAAGTTACATAAAATAACCAGAGGCCAGTTATTAAGATAAAAATTGCAGATACGCAACATTCAACAATATTCTAAAGCAAACGAAGTAAAATGTACTATCTAAGCTCCAATAGAAAGTAATTCAATATCTGTCCAGCAGGGTCATGCGTCAAACCTATAAAGAAAATAAAGACAGCTTGTGTCTGTCACAAGATCCTTCATTATAAATTTTGACTCACTGAGAGAAGCCAGGTCTCTGCATTTCATAGTGAAGAAGCAAGTCTGCCATACAGGGGCCCATCTTCTGTCTCTTCTAAGGATTACCTCTAAAAGTTTCTCTCCAAACCCAATCACAAGCGTGTAGGTTGTAATAATTTCTTGCGGTGGCTCGGCTCTGTCATGTACAGCGTGCAAGAAACAGCTGTTTTCCTCGGACTGTCTTGGCAGAGTAACGAGATGCTGGAGCTGCAGCGAAGCCGGATGCGAGAAGAGATCAGGGAGTACAAGTTTCGAGAAACCCGGCTGCTCCAGGACTACACGGAGCTGGAGGAGGAGAACATCTCGCTGCAGAAACTGGTCTCAACACTCAAACAAAACCAGGTATACATGGTTTGTACACACACGTGTAACATCATGAACATACGGTATATCAGAGTACTATTTAAAAAAAAAAGTTCTTGTTTCAAAAGCAAAATGATAAAACTGCATGTTTTTACCATATGTTCACACACTGTATGCATATTGCACTTTAAAAACCAGGCTACCTACTGAAATAGACATGCTTATATACATACTGTAAATGTATATTAGGTTTGACAAATATTGGTATTTGAAAGCTGATACTAGCTCTGGTATTATGTACTGAACTTGTGGATAGCTGCTTTCTGTGCAGATAGTCAGTGTTGTTTAATTGTTTTTATATTGGAAAAAAAAGGTTTCTTGGCAGGGTGTAAAAGTGGCATTTAGACTGTCATTGGATGCTAAAACCCTTAAATTATTAAATTTACAAAAAACATTGCTGAAGAGTGAAATGAAATAAAATATGCAAAGAAAATACAAGTTTTACATCCTGCTTTTATGGTCAGGGAAGGTGGTGGACAACATGAGTAGCTGATATATTTAATGACAGCCTTATATGGGCATCTAACACAACTTCATACATAAAAACAGACTGAAATGACCCTGACTAAGCACTCTTTTCTTTCCACTTAAACTGTTTATCCATCTATCACTCCATCCATCCCTCCATTGCTCAGGTGGAGTATGAAGGTTTGAAGCACGAGATCAAGGTCCTGGAGGAGGAGACCGAACTCCTCAATAGCCAGTTAGAGGACGCCCTGCGTTTGAAGGACATATCCCAGGCCCAGCTGGAGGAGGCGCTGGACTCTCTGAAGAATGAACGGGAGCAGAAGAACCACCTTCGCAAGGAGCTGGCCCACCACCTCAGCCTGTGTGATGTTGCCTACACCGGCAGTGCCCACCTGGCATTCGCCTCCGCCCCGCCCAGCGGCACGGCGACGCCCACCACCTTACTCTCACCAAACGCAGAAGACCCAACAAGGTTTTCTTTTAACTTACATTGCTATCTGGAATTGAAATTCATTGCTTGGATTTTAAAGAAATACTTGGTTCTAATCCACTCTACTTTGCCAGGTGTAATGGTCACATCCAAGGAGGGACGGGAGCAGCGACACCCACAGGGTCACTGCCTAGGGCGAATGGAGAGTGCCGGGGATCGGGGCGTAAATCCGATGCTGTGCCGCCGGACCTCTTCAGCGAGATGAACCTGACGGAGATCCAGAAGCTCAAACAACAGCTGTTGCAGGTTGGTCTCCTTTCAGTATCACTTAAATAATTTGATTTCACACTAACACTGCCAAGGTTAGGGGCTCCATTCACTGTGGGACCAGCGCATGCTAAAAAAAAATGCTTGAAACAATTGAAACAATGGCTCCATGCTGAACTCAATGAACATAGTAAATATTCTCTAGGTGATGAGGATTGATGTGGAAAATAAGAAGCACTTTTTCTTAGAAAGTCTGTAGAGTACAATAGAATAGGAGAAGATACTCTAACTACATTCGCCTGAAAAACATTATACATTCAGTTTTCAGCTTGTAAGCCATCCTACTCCTTTGAAATAAAACTTCACATTGTGAATGCAGGGTACAAAATTTTGACTGGTTTTCCATAAAAGGATGGTGATGCAGTAACCCCTCTCGTTTTCACTCTGTCGCTCTCTCTCTCTTGCACACACACATGCAGTGTCTCGCTGATCCCTGTTTTTTCTCTGTCGTGCTCCCACAGCTCAATAACTGTCAGGGTGTCTCTCAAACAGAGGCATCCTGACAGTTTACTCAAAGAATCACCTTGTTCAAATCATCACAAAGCCCTGTGTTGTGTGTGTGTGTGTGTGTGTCAGTTGGTATACAGCTGGATGCTCCAGTCCCGCTGGGTGTAATCCCATCCCTTCCTGCTCTCTTCGTCCTCTCTGATAGGCTGAGCCGCAGTAAGAGCTTATTTATATCTTGGCTGACACACTAGACTATCGACCACTCACCAGTTGGGTGGGTTTCAGGTGCATACTGCAGCTCCTGTCCAGGCGATGTGAAATGTTAATGAATCGATGTTTGCGATACAGTAGAAATTCTTCACACTCGATCGAACTTGAAGTATTTAGCCATCCCGCCCTGAGGGAAAGTGGTGTGCGGGGGACCTGAAAGAAGAGTGAATAACATCTTAGGAATGTGTTGCTACCTTTACTTCCATCATGTTAATTGAGCCTTTTGACTAGTCTTGTGTAGAGTATCCTCTCTTTCACCTGCTTGAGGTGCTGGCACAATGCCGGTTTGGCACCAGTGATAACAGAAATTGTGACATATTGCGCCAAACAAAGGCAGTCGTCTTTAATTTATACAACAATAACTGGGGTTGTTCGGGCAGCAAATTGCTCACCCGCAAATTAAACGTGTGTAAATCATCAAAATTTGCACATGCATGGCCAGCACTAGTGCAATATGGCTGTGTTGCTCTGCCAGCACTTTGTGCTGATTCCTATTTATTGCTAGTGAATGAAATGACACTCCAAATTGGTTGTCTGTGAGATGTAGGGTACATGTATGTGTTATGGAAACAATGAATCAATCAAGGTATCAAATGTTGAAAATGTGTCAAAACCAAGACTGGGCTCGAGTGCTGCAGCTCTCTCTGGAAGTCATGTTTTCAGGGATAAGAGCACAAGAGCAGCAATAATTTGATTTTATGCAATAGTGATAACTCACGGGAATGTTTTGCTTGTGGCAGTTTCCACTCGAATTAAGATAGAGGCCAAAACAATTTTTTGATGGTTCATTGCATGCTTATGAAAATAAACCAGTTAAACCTAAAACTGAACTTGATGCTATGTGGGTGCTTAGTCAGGGGAGCCGATCATTACCATTAAGTCCAGTTGTGATGGAATTGTTGACTGGAATTGGAACTGGCTGTAAAAAATTAATTAATGAATGAATTAATGAAACTTTTAATTTTACCACTCACAAAATCAAACTTTAAAATCTATAATTATATATGGTATGCATATAAATAGAGAACAGTTTGAATTAGTAGGATAGGGCTCCTTTATAGCACATGTTTACAGTAAATCCTGTTCCCTTCCCCAATCTTTCTGCTGCCCCCTTCAGGTTGAGCGAGAGAAAGTTGCTCTGATGAACAGCTTGCAGGAGTCCCAGACTCAGCTGCAACACACACAGGGGGCCTTGACGGAGCAGCATGAGAGGGCCCTCCGCCTCAGCCAGAAAGTCACTGCCCTTCGCCGCCTGCACCGGGGGGCCCAGCTCGCCCAGCAGGTCCACGCCGACATGGTGCCTCCAGTCCTGATGGAGCAGAGCACAGTGCAGGAGGAGGGTGAAGACGAGGGAGAACGTGAGGAGAATAACAGTGGGACAGTGGGTAAAAGTCAGGTGTTCTCATACCAAACACCAGGTCTGGAGATCCTGCAGTGTAAGTATCGAGTGGCTGTGACTGAGGTGGTGGAGCTCAAGGCGGAGGTGAAAGCCCTTCGGGAGAGGCTGGCTCATTGCGGGGAGGTTATGATGGAAAAGAAGCCACAGGGAGAAACCCAGCTCCGAAATCTAGAGGAGCAGGTGGCCAGGCTGGAGAAAAGCTGCCGGGAAGGACGGGAGAAGGTAACTATGTCAAAAAATACCTGTTCATAACCATTAACCAGAGGGAGGGAAATTGCTTTTTCTCAGGGAATGTCTGCATCTTGTTTGGGTCTTGAATTAATATGAGCACAAAGAACATTAGTCAACAAAATGTATACTGTGAGAACTTCAACAAATGTCAGATAAAATCAAATTTATGCATAAAATCTAATAAAAATGTTCAGCATTCTTTATAGAGTGCCAAAAAACAAACTTTGTGTACTGACCTAGATATGTGCCTGTGATGCCACATATTATCACAAACATATATTTTATTCTATTCTATAAGATTTCCAGTCTGGAGTCGGAGTTGCAGGCAGCTCAGACAGCAGCCAACGAGAGCCAGGGGGCGTTGAACGCAGCTCAGGATGAGCTGGTGACACTGAGCGAGGAGCTCGCCCAGCTCTACCACCACGTCTGTCTGTGCAACAACGAGACCCCCAACCGCGTCATGCTGGACTACTACAGGTGTCAACGTTGTTTTTATAGCTGTAGCATCATAGGGAAGAGCCTGTCCTGGCAGCAGCGAGGCATAGTGTGTAGGAAGACTATCTGCTCAGTGTTAGAATTATCTAGCACCTGTCCTACTGAAGTGTTCATGAGCAAGGCAGTGAATCCCTGCTAGCTTCAGAGTCGATCTGTAGCTGAGGATGCACTTTATCCTCCCTGTGGAAAAAATTCATGGACTATAATTTTGATAATCCATTCATTTGCCTTGTTTCATATCATTATAAAATAAATACTTTGGGTTTTATTGGCTGCTGGCCAGCCTAAGTGCCATTTTAAGATCACTAGTAATCACTTTGGCTCTAGTAACTTGATCACTTGTGTGATGGGCATTTATCATTAATTTTAACTCTAAATACAAGAAATAACTTACCAGTTCATGAAACATTAATTGATAGACAATGAAAATAATTAGCTGCAGTGCTAATTACATCACATGCATGTATTAACTTTTATGTTTTATTTATGTTTAGTTAGTTCATGTTTTTCAAACTCAAAAGCACAGGAGGTGAATGAGAAATGCTCTCATCTCCCTCATGACCACCCATCAAGGTGTCCTTGCGCAATACCCCTAATTGCTCAAGTGGACATGCTCAGTGTCCCACAATAGAAACCTGTGGTTGTACTGTGCAACTCCCAGGTGTAACTGTATGAAGAAGCTACAGGCAGCTGCTGAAAAAACAGAAAATGTGCTCAGTTAACCTCCTTTGTGTAGACAGAGGTTGCAAAAACTTATTCCCTGTTTCTTCCAGGCAAGGCAGGGGTCTCAGGGGCCTCAGCGCCGGTCTTAAAGCCATGTCTTCGGACGACAGCCGAGTTCTCCTCACGCCGCGCCTCGCCAGACGACTGGCCGCTGTTGCCTCGGCAACCTCCAGTCCCGCAGAGTCTCGGAGCCCCTCTGAGTCTCCATCCAAAGATCCCCTGTGTGGGGAGGTGGGGAAAGAGGGGAAGGACGGTGCCAAAGAGGGTCTGCAGGTCACATCTCAGCAGAGCCCAGGCCCTCGCACTCCTCCCACCGGCTCACCCAGCATCAGTGCCTCTTCATCGTCATCGTCATCATCGTCGCCTGCTCTGGAGCCAGCTGGCGAGCTGCGCAAGGAACCCATGAACATCTACAACCTCAATGCCATCATCAGAGACCAGGTCGAACACTGTGTGCATGTGTATTTCTGTGTACATGCTCATGTGTGGATTAAGACATGGCACCTTTAGAAAACCTATGCCAGAGATTCCTCTCTTTTTTCATCTCTCCTTGATCCTTTTCCCTCTTCACACAAGAGGAAAGAGATCACTCTTCACATTTGAAATATTTCTCCTTCACATCAGAATCCCTCTGTCCTCTTTTTTGTTCATTCTTCACTCACCGCCTTTATCTCTTTGTCCTCTTACCTTCCTCTCTCCTCTTGTGCGTCAGGTGAAGCATCTCCAGCGGGCGGTGGACAGGTCTCTCCAGCTGTCTAGACAGAGAGCTGCAGCCAGGGAATTGGCTCCTCTACTGGACAAGGACAAGGAGAGCTGCATGGAAGAGATCCTGAAGCTCAAATCACTGCTCAGCACCAAGAGAGAACAGATAGCCACGCTCAGGCTGGTCCTCAAGGCTAACAAACAGGTGAGGACAACACGCCAGAGTCAGAGAAGTAAGTTTTTAGATGATTTATTGGAATACTTCATCTAAAAACCATATATTTTGTATAAGTTACTAGCCCCATGTTGTGTTGCATGTCCAGTGAATAAAGTTTGTAATCGCATGCCTCATGGAGAAAGGTTCCAACCACTGCAGGCATCTTTGTTAAAATGTAATGTAAATGTAATTGATCTTGGCAATTATGGACATCAGCAAGAAGAATGTGAATACATCTGTTTCAAGTTCTCAGACTCTTTGCTCGTGTTCAATATGTCCCAAACCAGTGTTATCACTAAAAATGTGCTTAATAAAACACTGGAAATACCTCATGCACCTGTGCACAGCTGGCCTGCACTGTCAGTAAACAAAAGACCCACATCCGGCTTGTTCATTGTGCAGGAGTCCTGGTTACAATGATGCTTAAGTCAGTGTCGCCAGTGAGTGGGAAACTGATATAGAATATGTTTTTTTTTTTTGTTTTTGTTTTTTTGTGGGTATTATTCCTTTAAGACCCTAATTTTAAATGTCTCTGTAAGGATATCTCAGTCTTTTTGGAGGTAAAGACACATGAGAGGGAGAGAGTTTGCAGTGTTTGTTCCTGTCCCCAATTTATTCAGCACCAGATAAAAGAAATCAACACAAATTGGCAAACCCAGAAAACGACCATTTTCGATTTAACAATACCATTTGGGAGAGAGTCCAGCAGTTTTTGTGGCTGTCAAGGTTGAGTCTAGCGGTTTATTGCCCCACATGGTTTCTGAAACCTTGAGGCCAATAAAGATGATTGAAAAGCTCAAGCTGCAGTCCCAAACCCTTGTGCCCAATTGCATTTTAGTTTATATTGCCTTTTCAGTCAGCCTCTCCCTGAGATGTTTGTGCATCACTGGTGTGCTGCTCGGTCCAGGAGCTCCTCTAATGGCATAGTATCTACTGAAACACACAGATGCGTAGAGAGAGAGTAATTGAGTAACACTGCGACTTGCTAGTCCCGATGGGCTGCTTTGTATTTGATTGGCTTTGATTTGGATTCACGAGCTACAAGCACTGTGCACTGACTGTCTGTCTCAAGGCTTCAGTGTTGTTCGAGCTGGTTGCCATCCACGTTCTGTATTCAATTAAATGACAAATATGATTCAGACAGCATGAGTCACTTCCAGTAGATGTTACCGACGGTTTATGGGTAGAAATAATAAGCACCAGCTGGGTGTGGCAAACAGGGATGTTGCACTCTCAGATGAACTGATGTGGTTTGATTTTTATAGAGGCAGGCCTATACAATATTGTTTTTGTTTATTCATTATTCCTAAGGCTGCATCTCTAATAGGGTTTTTCATGTATTATTTTGAAGTGAGCTCAGTTCTGTCAAATTATGAATATAAAGGGTTTCATAATCGATTCAGTGCAATTCCCGTCTGAGTCACGGGACAGTTTCAGAAGCAATAAACTCAGACAATTATTCATAGATTATTGGAAGTACTTTGGTTTAGTAGACCCTCTCTAGAAAGATGCTGAGCTATGCCCATGTTGTTCTCTTGTCACTTGACTAGCTTTATTGTTTTCCTCTGAGTGGTTCACTGCTTCACAACTGATGCTGGATCAGTGACAAAGAGAAATTCCTGATTCATGGTTTCTGGCTCATTTAAAGAATAGAGAGTGATACCGAATGAATTCTGTTGAGTTTTTACATTTGCATTGTAGGTTTGTAGCTAAAATCCTAAAAAGCAGGGCTAAGAGCAACTTAAAGTAAGTTCAATAGAAGAACAGGCTTCAATAACGAGCTCACCAACATTACTACCATTGTGTTTTTCTGAATATTAAATATCACTGCCAGTTAATTGAATGGTGCATGTCAATGTGTGTAGACGGCAGAGGTCGCCCTGGCTAACCTGAAGAGTAAGTATGAGACAGAGAAGTCCATGGTGACCGACACCATGATGAAGCTGAGGAATGAGCTGAAGGCCCTAAAGGAGGACGCCGCCACCTTCTCTTCCCTCCGAGCCATGTTTGCCACAAGGTTAGACTCACAACAAAAGAGCAATGTTACCAAAGCAGCTTTCTTGATCTTGATTTCCGTACAGAACAAATCAACTGTGACTATGGTATCCCCAGTGATAGGTGCAAGTCATCCTGGTTGTAATTGGTCTTTTTTGGTATGTGTGATATGTGATATTTTAGAATTTTCCACATCGACACCTTCCTAAAATAATCGCCTAAGTCATTTTTTGTCAAAAATTAGTTTTTTGCCTAAATGATCTCCTCTTGATGCTGGCCACCTCTGGTAAAATCGCCAGCATCCTCAGTTGAACAGATCATGCCATTCTACCCCTGAATCATGTCAAAACTGTGACTTAGGTAGTTTTATTTTGCCTAAGCCAAAAGAAAATGTGACTTAGGCAATTTTATGTTATTTAGGCTATTTTAAGCGTTTCAAGATGGCAGCGGTATCAAGAAGAAATTTTCTCTGCCAATGACGTTATTTCAATGATCCAGGGCCCATCCCCAGTTGGTAAGTGATGGGGTTTAGTATAACATTGGCATATAACGTATTACAATTGCCTAAGTCAGCAAAGGCATGTTCAGAAATTTGCCTATGTCATTTATTTCTGTTATGTTACATAATTGACTGACATTGTTTTTAGTATGTCAGTAGCCATCTTTTTTATATCCTTTTTGAGTGAAATTATCAATAAATATCATATAGTTCATTTTGGGTGAAGTTTTTTGTGTGTCCTGAAAAACCTGAAAACATGGCTTAGGCGATTATTTTAGGAAGGTCGACATGAAGCTTGGGGACTTCTTGGTCTCTTGATGGCCAGTCAGTTTTTGTAAAAGCCAGATTTCAATATAAAGCTACATCCTCTCCCGCAAAGCTGAAGCTTGGGGACTTTTTGGCCTGGTAGCACAGCAATCAGTTTCATTTTGTGGATACTGGATATTAAGGTAAAAATCATCATTGAATGGTTCATCGGTTTTGACGCAGCAGTGTCTGAGATGTTGAGCATAAAGAATAGGGCCTTTTTGGCCTGGTGTTGGTACAATGGCCCCTTCAGGTTTATGTTCAAAATACTGAACCATACTCTCAAAAGCCATCACTCATACATGTTTCGTCCAAAACGGGCCAGCAGAAGCTGATGGACGGAACTCGAATCCATAGACTGTTGTATAATATATGATCAGGGGAGACTGAAATTCACCCTCTGGTACAGAATAGTTAAAGTAAAAGTAGTTATTTAAACAGTTTTAAGCTTGAATAATATCTTACAATACAAACTAAATATTTATGAAGATCATTCATGGGATCTGTATTTTTGAAATTCTGAAGTATATACAGAAATAAATGTTGGAATATCAAGGCCTTTGAAGTTGAATACAAGATCATACAGATTAAATCAAGTACTGTTCTTTCATTTGGCTATGTGTTCCATTTATGTATTGTCTCAATTTAACAATCTCTGTTTTAAATCATTCTACCTTACTCTTGGTCAGTTCTTTTTCTGATTCTGTCCTTTCCCAACTCTCTTTCACATTTTTTCTCTCAACAATCTGTTCAAACATCCCTTTCTTTAGGTGTGACGAGTATGTAACCCAGTTGGACGAGATGCAAAGGCAACTGGCTGCAGCCGAGGACGAGAAGAAGACGCTCAACTCCCTCCTGCGAATGGCCATCCAGCAGAAACTGGCCCTCACCCAGCGCCTGGAGGATTTGGCCTTCGATCAGGAGCAGACCCACCGCACCCGCGAGGGCAGGGTGACCCGTGTGAAGACCAGCACCCCCAAAGTAAGTCACCCAGCCTCGGCCTCGGCCTCGGCCTCCACCTCGGCCCAAGGTTTCACTTCGGCTATGGCCCCTGGTAGCCTTTCCCACTCTATCCTCACTAGTCCCACCTCCGGCATTCCTGATGATACCTCTCTCGCGCCCCTTAGCCCGTCCTCAGTCACTGCTGCTGCTGCAGCTTTGGCCTCGGCTCTCACCTCCCCTACATCACGCGGAGCCCCTTGCAGTCTGTCACCCATCATGCCAACAGTGGGCCCCTCGGTCCCAGGGAGTCCCCCGTCCCTGGAAGCCCCCACATCTCCATCAGCTAGGACCCCACCTGCCACCCCTCTGAGGCTGACTCATTCCCAGTGGACCCTGGGTGTCCGGACGTTCTTGGTTGACTCCCAGAGTTTCAGTGTCAACATTTCCCCTGCTTTGCCCTGTAGCTCAGGCCTCTCCAGGCACTACACCCCAGACTCCCAGGCGTCTCCCTCCTCCACCACCTCCACGACCACCAGGCTTTCTCAGCCAGGCTCTGCCCCCTCTTCCCCCTATCGGTCACCTCTTCTTGCGTCTAGACGCTCCACGTGGAGCTCCTCAACCCGACCGCGACCCCTGTCTACTCTGACGCGTTCCTCTGCCCTTTATACTCCTTCCTCTTCTTCCCTTTACTCTTCTCACTCCCCATCTTCCTCTTACAGCTACTCTTCCCCTTATTATAGCCCCTCTAGCTCTTATAGCACCTCTTCCTCCTACGGCCACTCCAGCCACTACACCCCGCTCTACCCCAGATACTCCAGTTCCCACAGGCCTCGCCACTGATGCCCAAAACTTGATTTCCGACAAGCCTTTTTGACTAACTTGGAGGCATCTCCCAGGCATCCTTAATGATACTAAAACTGCAGCTCCCATCATCCCTCTCTGTCACCGAACAGGCGGAGAGAATGGGGCTCACAGAGAGGAGGACATAGTGGTTTCCTGTTTTTCCATTTCCTGTTTCCTGTGCCTAAGCCTCGGCCAATGGGTTGTGAATGTTCAGTGACTTTGCTCAGGGATTTGACACAAGGAGCACAAGTGGCCCCGCCTTCCTTTTATTCAGAGACTGCTGATTGGTCTACAGCACGTTAATAGAGACTTTTTAACGAGTGTTTTTAGCTTTTAGTTTTGCCCTTTAGGTTCACAACACACATGCATGAAGTGAACAAAACACAGTGAGACATTCAGATATTTAACTGGACGTTTGGTGGATACTTTGATTTCACAGGTTTGAGTTAGGGCCACAACACATTAAATACCTTATTCTCTATTCAGCATAATATTCACTCTGTTTTAAATGGTAATAATTATCTATACACACAATACTGTAAACCAAATGTCATTCAGCGCAAGTGCTCCCAGTTGTGGATGAGATACTTATTACACTGGATGCTCAGCAAATGTTTCAATTCTGATTTTTCTCACTCTGTGTGATCTTGAACACAAAAAAACTTGTGTGATGTGACTGCTGTGGATGAGGAATGACAGACTAGGCATCAGCATGTGTATCTGACGTAACTTAGGTTGGACTCAGGAATCAGTTTGGTGCATTTCTTCTCCAAATCTGAGTCTGCATTGCACGATGACTAGTCTTCTCATTCCCTGTCCAGGCTTGCTACGTCATTACCTCAGCCTTTAGCATTTGGTCCATCTCTAGCACTACCCAGTGGTTCACTTTAATATAGCCATATACTCAGCTATGCATGTTCACGTTTGGATGCTCTTATAGTGCAGACCTCCTTCCCCCTCAATTTGAGAACTTGCTGATCTGAAACAGTCTGAACCGGTGTCAGCTGTATGGAGGAAAATGATGGAGGAGAACCTATCCTGTTATGTCTGATCTGTGATTAGGTCAAGAAAAAGAGGAAGGAAGGATGAGAGCAATCAAACATGGCACATGACCAGTTTAGGATCTGTAGTTTTCCGCAACGAAGTCATAGCAAAAGTGTAAGCAATATGACTCAAAGATAGCTCTGGGGTGAGTCTCAGTAGTCTTAAGTTGCTTTCTCCTCATTTAGTGTCCTTATCTGCAGCTTGTAGAAGTTGGCGAACTACTTAAAGTTACTCCTCAATTGGCAGTATTGTCCATTGTAGCATAATGAGTTTAAAACTGCTCTTCAATTGAAGGACCTAAGTTCAAATACCTGTAACATCAAATCTGGGTTCTGCTGATGTGTCTTCAAACAAGGCACACACTATACGGTGGGTGATCATTTTATGATTCCAGATAAGAAATATATCTTGGTCTTGTGGGAGAGTGTGAATCTCATATTAATTTGTAGGTTTCCTCTTTTGGACCTGCATCAGCCTAACCCAGTTTAGAGCAAATCCAATTTCCACATAGCTTAATACAGAGGTACGCAAAAGATCTGAACCCAGAACAAATTGGCATATTTCTGATTCTTTGGTAATTTGTTCAAATGTTTTTGACCCCAAACTAGACTTATTGTTATTGGCCATGTTTCGCATTTGGTTCAATCAAATTCTTGAAACAAGCGGATTCATTTGCAGTTATTGCACATACATACGCCCTAGAAGTTGTTGTACTCGCTCAAGAAAAATAAGGTTTAAAGACTGAATACAAGATCAAGTGATGATACAATGAGTATTTTCATCCTGTATTTGGCTGCAGTTAAAATAGCATATTAACCCACAAGACCTAAACATCTGTGACTCAATATCCCAACATTCACCCACTGAGAGGAGGCCATTTGAGACTATTATGACTCACCATGGTGACTTTAGGCTAGCACTGGTACACTAATACTGTAGCACCCTCTTGTGCCTATGAGGGCATCTGCAGAAGTTTGGCAACATAGAATGAATGTATTCAGATTATCTGAAGGCTCATTCATGGCACTGCACCAAACTCAGGGAATGTGACACACCTCATTCAGTCTAGAATGAGTTACCAACCAAAACAGAACGATGACTAGCAACATGACAGTGTTTTCAAAGAGAGTATAGATCTTAGATAGAGTTAGATTAAACTTAGGACAAAGGGGTCAGTTCAAGTGACTATTAACGGTAGGCTAAATTCACAGCTGAGATCCTACTACTCTGCACACATGATACCGTATTCCCTGTGTATGTGTGTGCCTTACCGTACCTACTATACTTGCACAGTGTAATAATAACAATGCCTGCTATGGCTGATCACTATTGTCTTCGTCTGTAACAAAAAAAACCAACCTTTTCTTGAATGACTTTTTTTTCCCATGCCTGCACCGTCAGTTTTGACCTTGGTTTTTGTGTGTTTGTGTGTTTTGTGGCCGGGATTGCTTTCAGTGAGGTTCATAATGACTCTGCATTGTCAGATAATACCTGTTACGAGCTTTGTTGATGGACAGTACCTGAGGATGGCAAGCTTGACACACTGTCTGGCTGTTGTCAAGAAGACAGGTTTTGCCAAATAATGGCCCATTTACCCTCTGCCATTCCTCCAATGTCCATTCTCTTTCCTTTTTTTTTTTTAATCATTGGAACCTTTAATGCCCACTGTCTTTCTTTCCTTACCCATCAATGGAGACTGTTCTACTGTTGTCTGCTGACTATTGACTCTTGTCTTATACTGTAGACAGCCACACCCTCTTGCCTTCAACACAAGTGCTTTTCAGTATGCAACATGGGGCAAAACACATTTGACAGGCGTCTTTATTTGCCAATATTCAGTCTGGCTCTTCTGAAACTTGGCTTTGCCAACCTTGGCCCAAATCTTGTTCCTACTCTTCCCTATATTCCCTCCTCCTAAGGCTATCACAGTGCTGTATCTTAACTTCCCAACAGATAATAATATTTTACCAAGTGATATACTGTCATTTAAGACATTTCACATGCAAAATGGAGCAAAATACATTTGACAAACAGGAGTCCTCTTTGCACTGGTTGTATCATGTAGCCTTGATTAATGACTTCTTATTTGCACATCCATTAATAATGTTTTACATTAATGTTTTACATTGCAGTCAGTGTTGAACTGGAGGGTTAGCCACACGGTGTTCCTCATTGGCCTGTACTGAATTCATAGTTAATAACAGAGTTGATTTTTTCTTCTGGTAAAATTGACACTTGTTTGACACTTGGTGATTTTTTAAAACACACCCTCAGCTGTGGAAATGAAATGTGTGGTGCCAATGCTCTGTTAAGGTCTGTCCGGTAGTCAGAGATACTGCAGGGTTAACTGATTTTTGCTTCGGCCTGTTATTTTTCTCTTTATTTTCAGCTTGACAGAAGTGGTACTAGTAAAGACAGACTTATATTTATGTAAAAGGCGAAGCGAAGAAATGCGCTCAGGGTTGCAATGGCAAAATTAGATAGCTCTGGTGGGTGAAACTTGCATTTTGGCTGAGCTAAAGGAAGGAAACCAGTGTGATCTCCTCTCTGTGATACCCCACTCTGCTTGAAGACAAACACACACATACACACACACACACGACTGAACATATCAACCTAATCTGTGTCCAACAAATCAAGATTTTTTATGAGTAAAGTTCAGCCAATGAAAGAGGACCTCAAGTCTGTCAAATGTTGTTTTCTGCCCTACAACCACATCTACGATTTTCCTTGAAATATCATTTTAGCGGTTTCTTTACGCTGCTCATTGCTTCAGGGTGATCCATGCGGGATGGGAGCCAACAGAAATAAATTTCATAGAACAGGCACACGTGTTGAAGTCAGTCGGGAGGCTGGCTGACAGCTGTTTTTGGTGTATTAGCAGTGGTGGCCATATGTGGAATTACAAAATGACCATGATACATGCAGCTCCATCATCTCTACAAATTAAATCTATGTAGACAAACTTTAGGAAAAAAATATTACAAAAGTATTATACCGAGGTACTCTCCCCTTTAACTTTGTATGGCTAAACTGGCATCCATTTCAAGGCTATAATGAATGTTGTCATACGGAAATTTCAGTGATGATGTTCCTGAAAATAGAAGAAACTAATCTTTGGGCGTGTGTGTTCTGAAAGGCCTTGAATGTCATTAAGTATTTGATATGATTTGATTTAATCGCTTTCACACTCAGTAGCCGTATTATTATCATTTCAGATTAATACTGCAGCCAAATTAAAGACAAATTATGATCAATTTCAATATATTGTAATGCAAATTAGAGTTTTAGTCATACAGACATTTCTCAGAGGTACTGCTGAAGGCAGAAATAACATCATTGGTTGATTTTTTCCAGCATATTTCATTAAAAACTATCACCCAAAGTGCTTCACATAATAGCTCAAAACAGTAAGTGAAGTAAACCAAAGTTAAACATTACTACTGCACTTTCAAGCAGGAAAATAGTTGGTGCAAAATGAATAATAAAATAAAAATAAAATAGCTTAGTAAGACTACAAAAATAAAAGAAGTGTGAACATCCTATGCACATAGAATAAACTGATTTAAAACAACAGATTAATAAAAAAATATCTTTAACGTCTTTTTTTAAAATGCCGTTGCTGTTTAAAAGCTTGTTGGGGTATTTCAGGACATAAAGCAGGTTCATCAGTGTTCTTGTGTAAAACGTGAAGATGTTGCGTGGCAATTTGGTGCTTTATAGACAATTAAAACAACTTTAAAATTAATTCGAAAAGAATACATAACCTGTGTGATGTACTGCAGTAATGTCTTCTCTTGGTGTTTATTAAAAGTGCTGCATTCTGAATTGTTTATTGTCCTATCTATGGATTTCTTTGGTATTCCAGTAAAAAGATAGTCCTGTCAATTTGTGATAAAAGTTGCTTAAGCATTTCTGTGTCTAGCTGAATGGAAATAGGGACTCACTTTAGCCATATTTCTAAGATGAAAAAAATTGAACACTTGAATGGGAAACAGAAAATATAAATACAGTATAACATTTTAATGGCCTTGTCTTCTTTTTGCCTTCATTCATGACTGATGCATTCATGATCTTGAAAGGTCAGCAGGCTCGCTACTTATTTTACCAATCTGGCTAGTTTGAAATAATGACCAAAATAAGTTAACGGACCAAGATAAGTTGCCATGGTAATATGATAACATTTATGATATGATATGATAACTTTTTTTCAACTAGAGGAGTGTACTCGGTGTAGCGCAGATCTCCACCAGGTGTGTCTGCGGGCATGTTGGTGGTGAACAGGAGCTACTGGTCAGGCTGTGTGTGTTTGCATGAGAGTAGTGGACTGAAGGAGAATCAATAAGACGCCACCAGGAGTGATAAGTATTGAAATGTTTGTTTGAATGAATACAAGCCACAGTTGTTAAAAGTTAGCATGCAAATCTGGACCGGGACAGTTCCAAAAGCCCAGCCATTTAAAATCTCAGTTTCAGTGTGAAAATGCCAACAAAAGAACATGTCATCTAACGTTCCCCAGCACGTACGTTAACTTTTGAATCCCTGGCAAGAAGACCTGATTGTAACCAGGTTTGAATCTATGGCAACAAGACATGATAGGTTGTTCCTAGCAGAAAGAAACAAAAATTAATAAATTATAATAATAAAAAAAAAAACAAGCTTCCAAACTGAGACTATTGTTAATTACTTGCGGCCGCTACCAGCTGGTTAAGAGGAGTGAGGAGTTAGCACTCAGTTGCAATACAAAACAGGTAGTGTGTACAGTAGTAACAGTAGTGTGCAAGATAAGCTGCAGACAGATACACCCGACTAAACACATGATCCCCTCCAGGCTGCTGCCTGGCAGAGATAGCCAGTAGCAAAAGTGTTAGGCTTTAAAATATTACCTACCTCCTGCTCTCTTACGCCTTGTCTTTTTCATGGTGCTTTGCTAAAACAAAACAAAACCATCAAACAAAAAAAAAAATGTTACGTTGGCTCCACCCAATTTGATGTTTAAATCAACCAATCGGATTATTTCTGCCTTCTTTATAGCTCTGCCTCAGAGACATGTTTGTATAGGCTAACTACACACCAATCTGCTCTCACAGTATCACGTTGCAAAACTTATCTTAACATATCGCAGACGATTAAGAATCAAAATTTAATCACATCGTGGTCCATGTTTCATTGATCGTGAGAACACTCTCTTGTGCTTTCCACTTGTGGCATACTGTCATCACAAGCAACAACTCTGTGCTAATGCCATGCTGTTCAAACATCCATCCTGGGGAGACTGTTAAATGTCATACCACTGAATGTGTCAGATGCCTGTTTGCTTTTGGAGCACTTTATATGCACGTGTACATACTGAGTATTTTAAAGCTTAAGCTGTATAGTGTTATGTTACTATTCATACACTGTAAATATCATGTATAAATTAACTGGATTTTGTGTGTTGTCGTATTTTGTGATTGGGTGGGATTTATTGCCTCTCTCCTTATGGGCTGCTTGTGAGACACTAACACATTTTCTTATTTCTGTGGATAACTGCCACAAATTAGTAAGACAAGACAACACTTGTTCTAACTTTTTCCAAAATATCAAATCTATTAACCATCCCATGCCGATGTTCAGGTAAGTGTTAAGTTGTTCTTTTTCAGATTAGCCATTTTGGTTGGTGCTGTAGTGTTCAAATGTATCAGCATATTCTGTACGTCTAACGTTGTCAGTCTCTTGCAGATCGTCAGTAGCCTTCTGCCACAGTGCCGTACCTCATTCCCTCCTCAGAGCTGATCCCAGTTTGAGCCTCCTCAGCTCTTTTCACAGGTAACAGCATCATCCCAGTCAGACCAGGGTCAAGTCATTCAGGAAATCATGTCTTCTTTTTTTTCTTTTCTTTTTTCCCTTCAATTAAGAAAATGATTTTTCTTAAAAGCTCATATTTTCAGTCTTAGGTAAAGTCATTGTGAGTGCATGCTGTGTTATTAACAAATATGTAACAGTTTCTCTATACATTTTTAACTGATGAAACTGAACGAGAGCTGAACACAGATTTTTAGTTTAAACCTCAACCAGAACACAGAGTTTTACTTTTAGCTTTAGTTTTAGTTTTACAAGCATTTCTCAGACACAGAGCGGCTCTGTAGAAAGAAATTATCTTATTGGTTGAATTAAACCTCAGTGGGTGGGGCCAAAGAGCAAGAAACCTGGCAAATTTGAACAATAAAGAAGGGACTCGAAATGTAAACAAAAAATATGACCATAATTGTGTTTTTTTTTTTTTTTGTTTTTTTTTATTTAATTCATGACAATAACAATCATGGGGTCAGCTAGGTTAACTTAACTAACCCTAAATAGCATAATATGATACTGGCATAACAGTGATTACTTACTGAATACTAGTTACTTATCTGACAAATTAACATCAAGTGTCATATATGTTTTTACCATGACCATACCAGTTATTTCTACTTAGGTGCCCAGTCATGGTCAGGCACAATGTCTGCTCTCCTTGCTCTCTCTCTCTCCCTCTGTAGCCTTGTATCGCCCCTGTTTGATCACCGCCCCCACGTCCCCTCAGCAGCAGCCTGCCATGAGTGCCTCCTCTCTGGCTTCCTCATTTCCTCTCTGGTGTCTCCATCTTCATGGACCAACAGCCTTCCCAGCCTCCCACCACTAAGCCCTGACACTGTCCACCCGGAAGACTCACACCCCTTACTGGCATCTGCAGGGCAAAGCCAAGCCAGCACCCTGCCGTGAAAGAAAACCACCCCACAATGCCTCTAGAGGGAGTGCCAGGCTGACTTTTGGGTTACAGTGTGACGAGAGATACTGTCACATTAGCGAAGCCTCACTCACTGACTCACAGTTATCACCTCTACCTATCTATCCATGTATTCATCTTTTAATTTATGGTGTACTGCATTATCAGATCTTTCATGTCATGGTAATTGTGTGATTATTGTTAGTGTAAGTGTAATTATTGGTTTGAGGATTCCCAGAATTTGTATTCCTGATTTTATCACTCTACAATCAATAAGGCACCATAAGTATGTTATGAACTGACTGGGCAGAAAACCTTGTGTGTATTTTGAAAAGCATGCATGGCTGTACAAGTTTTTTGCTTTGGCACTGTTGCAGACATAATGCCATAACAATTTCAGGGCCCTGTTTACCAGCTCGCTGTCTAATGCTTCTCTTCACCAAAGATTATTTGGCCATTTGCACAAGCTGCATCTGCATTTGTGCAACTACGTCGCTGCTACGGCGAATTTCTTTATCATTTGTATTTTGCATTTTTGGAGTCGTACCCAGAGTGGCTTACAATGAATGCAGTTTCAGGACATAGGACTCAGCGGTTATAATTGATGTGAAACAAATCAAATCAGCATCTTGTGAGTTCATGTGCAGGACAATGGGGTTTCCCTCAAACTGTATTGTGCATTCTGTGGTTCTGCCGCTCACACCGCTGCTTTTTGTGAACGTTTCTAACGCACTTTGGAGGATGTTTTCTTACACAGCCTTACACACTACTCATTCTCATCTTTAGGCCCTTTCATATTTATTGTCCGTCCCTCCAAAAAAACAAAAAATTACATTCTCTATCCCCTGAAGAACAAGCACAAACTCAATCGATGCATTCCAGAAACTGGTTGTGAGTGTTGCCATCATATCAAATGCTGCAAAGAGCAGACAGTAGGTGACTATTCAAGACAGCCGCCCTATTTCTTTGGTTACACAGATACAGTAGATGCTCTTTTGCACTCAAGCGGGATTTTATTACCTAACCAATCTGATAAATTGAGTTTTGATTCCTTTCCAAGAACCACTGGACAAACTGCCAAAGATTCAGTCACAGCAGTCGCCTCGGTTGAGCCTGAACCCAAAAGCTCACAACTGGATCTCAGCTGACTTTTTTTAAATTCAATTACCTGGATTGTTTCTAATAATTTGATGTGAAAATTAATAGTTATTTCAACATCTGGATTTAGTCGAGTCTGGGCTGACAGAAACAATACCCCTCAGGCTCAGTTAAGGTTTGAAAAGGATTTTTTTTTTTTTTTACGGTTAAGCCAGGCACAACGTTTTTAAGCTCTGATCAATCCGTACACTGAAAGCTTTACATAATGAGGGGGTATATTTCGCCTCTTGACGTCACCACATTGTGCAGTATTAGCGAAATACAAACAGTCTGGAAGTGCGCTGTGCTCCTTGCAGTGGAGTATATGGTGAGAATCGCAGTGTTGGGGATATTAATAGGAAATATTTACCACAAGCCCATATCGTGGCGAGGGACAGTCAGAAATAAGAATGGTGTTCATGTAACTGAGTCTCAGATGTGGCAGTGAGTTTATTTCTTTGCACAATTTCATATCACTATGTTGAACCTGCAGTATGTAGGATATTGATGACACTATGAAGAAGAGCAACACCAGTCTGCAATATTGTGTATTATTACTTCGAGACATTTTTTTTCTAAAGAGCCTGCCTTTCAAATGAGAAATAAAAGACCCATTGTCAAGAAGGAAATCATGCGTTTGCTTTTTCAGCTCAATACTTTTCTCATGTTTACAGGAAAGGTATTAAAGTCAATTATAAGAACGATTGTTTTAATAGTATTGAAATGCAGACATAAATTACTCCAAATAAACAGCGGATGCTATGATAACACCTTTCCTTTTCTTGCCAGTGGTGGTAGGAAATAACACCCCTCCTTGCTGTCCAGTGAAAACCTCTTATCTCCAAATATCAACTTTTCACAAACTAGGAAAACCTAAAATTTCTGAACCCATTGAGGAGAGCATAAATTCTCGCAGTAAAAACATCTAATCACAAAAGTAGAGATAAGTGGTTTTCACTGGAGTGCCATGGCCTTTCAGTATGTCATGTATGCTAATCAGTCTTTAATTTGGTCCTGAAATAAGTAGAATGGAACACATGAACTGACACATTGTATCATTTGAATGGAACAGAGCACATATGGATGGATACATTTTATCAGTAGAATGGAACTGACATTAATGAATTGTGAATTTATCAGAAATTTTTTAAGGCATTGCTGGAGTGTTAACCTGTATGTAGTTTGCCAAATGTTTTTGACACTGATATAGTACACGGAAGTCCAATTTGAATGCACACTCAATGGCCAATTTATCAGGTCCACCTGTACAATGTAACGCAGTTCACTACAACAGCTCTGCCATAAATTCAATCTTTTAAGAAAATTTATGATGTTCAGTTTGTGTTGACATTGTGGAGAATGTGTGAATTTAATTCTGTGTTTATTACTGAGGTTGTAGTTTGCAGAGGTCTTGTTTTCGACTACATTATGTTGACAGGATTTCTAATTTTTTGTCCTCCCCATTTATATACAATGAGGTGGACAGAATAGTGGAAACACTTCTCAATAAAGTGCAGTCCAGGACAACAGCAGCACTAACTATGAGCTCAATGCCAAACACAGAACTGAATGAACACCTCTATTACTGTGACAAAATGAAAACCTGAGCATTATTGGCATCAGAAAAGTACATTTTACAGCCGAACAGTTGTATTGGATTGTATCAGATTGTACAGGGGGACCTAATAAAGTGGCCACTGACTGTAAGGCAACCATTTTTTTAATCTTTTATTTGTCTTGATAGTAGAGGGAAGTTCAGTTTATCCCCGAAATTAAGGGAGGTGTACATAACTCTTCCAGCAGGTCGAAGTGCTTAATTTTTCCAGGCTTCTGATTGGTTATTCCCCTCCACCAATGGGCTTGTTAGGGGAGTGTGGGTATTTAAACAATGGGCGGTGCTTGTCGTACAAATTAATTTGAATGGTGTTGGTAGCTGAGTGCACAGAGTTTTGTTCAGCAGAGAACCGGTACTTAATTGGCTCCCTCTCTCCCTGTCCGGTTGAAATACTCTCCCCGTTCGCCATTTTGCGGTCTCTGGTGAAGGTGAGGCTACTTTCTGACCATGTTCGACCTGAAGAAGAGGAACAGTTTGACTCTGAGGTCCGGCTCCTACGACACCGAGGAGTTCAGACGAGTAGCGGTGAGGCGGAAGGTGAAAGGTGATGCGGACAGCCACGCCTCACATGCAGGTGAGGTGCTTTTATTTTGAAAGGGATTTGTGCCACTGGCTAACTTCACGTTTTGCGGTGTGTGTGTGTGTGTGTTTGTTTACTGTAGTTAAGTTTTAATAAGGAAAACCAATAGGAGATTCTGTCTTTATCTCTTACTGGGTTCAATTCATCAGTATATTAAGTGTCCCTAATATTTTGTACAATCACTTCACATTTCATATGTAAGGCTTGGAAAGTCTTTAAATGAGAGGAAATGCTTTTGTAGGTGTGGCAGGCCATTTTTTATCTTGTTGGCCTATTATGTGTCATTGGCACACCTCACATTTTGCAACCCTGGCATGGAGATTTGTGTTGATAATAAACACATTTAAAAAGCACTTTTAATATTAAGGGTTTGCTTAGTTATTTATTTACTGACATGATCATAATTTTTATAAAATTAAGCCTCTCTATCTCATTGTGCTTTATCATATCAAACAGGCCGATTATGAATGCTTGAATTTCACCAGACAATACTTGAAAGTCATTGAAATGCCCGTGCATTTGATGTTAAAATGAGCGAGCAAACTCCTGTAAAGGTACACAGTCAAAAGGCGCCGCACTGTTACATGTGTAAATGGAGCAGTCTACTTGCAGTGGTGATAAGTTAGTGCCTGGTCCTTCTACTTTTGTGTTTCGGCAACTCAAATTTAGTTTTTGTAGCTCTTAATCACAGTCACCATCTCAAAGGCCTTCACATTATGACACCATAAATGAAAATAACCTCCCAGCTAGGAAAAAGAAGTCCCAAAAAACACTAATTATGAAAAAAGGGAACACACCATTGTAATTTAGGCCCTCTGAAGCGTCAGCTGTGTGTGAGATGTGTGATGCAGTTGGCAGGAGCATCAGCCCTCCTCGCCACCAGCCTCCTATAGATTTCAATGTGTTGTGTATGGCTTACATCAGTCGTCTAAATTGCTGTTATAAGCTATTTTGTTGCACAAGCAGCTTGTTGGTAAACCATGGCTGCACATTATAATGCTGCTTTTGTATGGGGTCCACTCGGTGTGCGTTTTGAATATTGGTGGGCACACTTGGCGCCTGTTTGCATGAGCATACATTTTCCCACCAAGCAGTGGTCTCAGCTTGTAGGATTACTGGAGTACAATCTGCGGTAATTCCCTTGATTCAGCCTGGACTTTGCCTGCTAGTGTGTCTTGAGACCAGTGTTAGTAAAAGAAAAAAAAAAAGAAAAAGAAAAAACCCACACACAAAGACTTTCTGTTCCCACAGAGGCTTTCAATGAAACAGTTTTCACTGGAGAAGCAAAAGGTCTCTCTTGCTCCGATGGTACTGTTGCATTCAGGATTCAACACTACAGTCCATTAAGCAGCAGTATAATGAAAATCATTCTTGGCTTGGTGTGAGGTTAATCGAAACATGCAATTGTGCGGTTTGATGTGTGCCTTAAAGTGTTATGTGCCAGATTAGTAATAAGTCTATCCTATACAATGTGCATGTCCAGTTGTGTTTTTCTTTTTCTACCTTATTCTTTGTGCAGAAAATATTTTTCTTCTGGATTGACAGTTCAGAGGTAGAAATTAAATGAACCTACTCAATTAGAGGCTTATCTTTTCCTTAATTTCAACTCACAAATTGACAATGTTGACATTTTATTTTTCTGCATCTTCAGTTTTTGTAATTTTTTGTCACAATATCACTATGGAATAAATCATTTTTGTCCTTTTGACATCAGTTGCCGTCCTCAGTGCAAAATCTCCTTCAAGTTTTTTTTTTTTGCTATTTCTGAGCTTTTGAACCTATGCACCGGAGACTTTTTTTTTTTCTTTGGACTTGGAAACATTTTTACTTACTCAAGTCACAAACATTAAACACACTTTATTTTCAATTTCTCATGTACTCGTCCTAGTCCTTTAAAAAAAAAAAAAAAATCTCACAGGGTGGAAGCTTTTGAATAATTCAAAATGCTGCCGGCAGGTAGCTCTTCAACATGCATGTGTATCTCTCTCAAGATTTTGTGCTCTACCTCGATGTCAGTCAAAAAGATGCGGCAAATCTGCAGTGTGCAAGCTGCTCGTCGGTTGTGACAGCACTGTTGCTTCAAATAGAGAAGTCAGAGAGCAGCCTTTGAAGCGCTACTCTGTATTCATAAAAGTAGAGCCAACTGATAAAATGATTGTGATGTTTTTTGGGTTGTTTTTTTTTTTGGTCTCTTTATCAGCACCGTGACAGAACTCGTAGGCAAAGGGCTAGACTTTGAGGTTGTGGGGAGAAAAGACAGAAGTGAAAAAGCAGAAGTGTCAGGCTGTTGAGAAAGTAGGCCTTACACCTCTGCACATGACCACTGTAGATTCGTCACACTTCAGCATAGCCAGGAGTGCGCTGGTGAGCTTTGTTCTCTGTTCCAAGTTTGGGATAATCTTAAGGTAAGGAAAGAGCAGGTTTATGCAATTTGAATGTAATAAGTAGTAACAAGTGTTCATGTCAGATGCACAGAGAAATTTCCAGGAATAATGAAATGGCATCAGAGACATATGTATGATGTATACACCATACTTATATTTTTCATGTAGTATTATCACAATCGCAGTTAATTTATTTGTTTCAGATTTTTTTTGTCCATTAGTAATCAGAAGGAAACCATAAAATCAAAACCATGATGCTTTTAGGGTCTGATGGACAAAAGTGAGTTTGTGCCTGGTACACTATGTACATTGGCTGTAGCCTCTGCGTAAAAACTGGCATGCAGTTACTTAATTGCTGATGCTATACTTAAATGTGTTTGCATGTGTTTGTGCGTGCGTATTGATGTGTGTACATGCGTAGAAATGGTGATATATACATTTTTTTCCAAGCGGACAGGGCAGTATTTGAGCAGATGGCCAGCCATCCATGCAAAACAGGGAAGCTCTTGTGTTAATGTGGGCTGTTACTGAAATGTTAGTGGTGCTGTGTGCAATGAGATCATGGGTTTTCTGCGTGTCTGCATGTAACATATTTGGCAGCCAGAGTCAAAAGCTCAGAAAAGGAAAAACAGCATTGAATCATAACCTTGAAACGGTTGCAGTTTAAGAAGTGGCGGTGGTTTCCCCTTCAGCACAGTAGGTTTTTCAAAAAGTGTTGCTGTAGCATTTCATGCATTTAGTATAGATGGTGGAAATGACTGCATTAATGTGTGTGTCTCTTCCAGTTGTGGGCAGTGGTGTGTGTGGGTCATACAGCTGTGATCAGGCTAGTGATCGGGGGGCCAATGAAAGAAGCCCAACCAAGAGATCTCCTGCCAAACCAAAAGGTAGGCAGCCTTGGTCTGAAGTCCAGTGGTACATTCATAATAATCTTATATTATGAATAAGTACTCTTCTTGCTAATTTCACTGTAAGAGTACTATGCAGTTGGCCTACTTGAATATGGTAGCTTGAATTTAATGATGAATGATAGTTTTTTCTATGGATGTTTTACCATCGTATTGTAGTATTTTTCAAATGTTTAATTATTTATCCCAAACTTCAAAACTTCTCTATTTTTTATTTTATTTATTTATTTTTTAGAATAGTGGTGTTTCGCTTCCTGACCATTCACAAAAGTCAGTATATTAAAAAAGCCAACTGTTTGGGTCAGAGTACATAAAATGAAAACATAGGGGGAGAAATTCTGTTTTGTTTTTTTTCTTTTTGGCAATCAAGAGTGTTAGCAACACATACAGTTAAAAGCAATAAATGAACACAACATGGACCCAAAAATACACTTACTTTAACAGCTACTTAGCTGTGAGAAGCCTCAAGCTTAGCACTCAGTAGCTTGGTAGGAGGAGTTTGAAATCAACAGTTGGTGCTTACGGCTTGTGGGAAACCTTACATGTTGCTTTATGATCTGTATCTGCCAACACATTGCAACACATTGAGTGTTACCTAAATTCACCCAGCCATATTCTTATTTATCTTCCTGCAGTGCCTCCTAAACCAGCTCACCTCCAGAGCCCTGTGAAGATCAAGCCGGATCAGACCCACAGTCCCATTAGAGGAGAAAAACAAATCCAGCCCGTTAACAGCTCAGACGCAGCCCAGAGTCCAAGCAGAGAAGCAGCAGGAGCCAACTGCACATGTGATGGAGTGTCTGTTTCCCACATCAGCCCACCAAGGAACTGTCTAGCATCCCTTAGTCCTACTACAGGAAGGGCAGGGGGGAGCAGCTTACTGAATGGAGTCTCTGGAGCCCATATCAGCCCTGTAAGAAATGGCCATGGGACTCCAAGTCCAGCAAGTAGTCCAGTTTTAGGAGTCCCCAGCCCGGCTAAAAGAGGCATTCAAAGCTGCAGCCCGTTGAGGGAAGGAGGACACAGTCCTGCTAAGTTGTCCCCAAGAAACCACAGCCCCCTCAGGGGGAGGCTACGGACCCCCAGCCCTGTCCAGGGCAGGACGGGGAGCTACTGCCCAACCAACAGCTCCAAATCTTTTCTAGGACAGAAGAGAAGCCCTGTAGCTAAGATAGAGGGACAGGAGAGCAGGACATGGACATCTCGCAGTGTGCCAGAGCTAATCATTCACCTGGAGAAGAGCAGGTTTGTTTTTTCATTTTGTTCTACTTCTGCACCAGAAATACAAATTGTCTAGGACCACGCTATGTAAATAACTTATGATTGATGACTCTTTTGTTTCCTCAGCCCTGCTACTCAGAAACATGAACGCTCTCCCCTGAAACCGCTGCCATCAGCCAACTGCAGTGTATCTACAATCACTACCAAAGCAGTGGCCAGCCAGAGACTCAATCATACCGCAAACGGAGAAATGACTGATCCATTGAGCAGTGACAAAGAGCATCCCACAGACCATATTAATTGCATCAGGCTGGAAAGAGAGGACACATTTGTAAACGGGAAGGGACCGAGTGACGGAGAAAAAGATGGGGAGAGATCCACGGACGGGAGGTTTCAGAACGGGTCTAAATGTGAACAGATTGCGGAGGAGACGAGCACAATTGGAGGAAGAGAGGCCAAAGATGAGGAAAGTGTAGAGCAGAAACTGTACAAGGTGGCCAACGAGCTTCTGCAGACGGAGAGGGCCTACGTGGCTCGCCTCCACCTGCTGGACCAGGTTAGTGTTCCCAACGTTGGGCTTGACAAGATCAAATGAGCACAAGATGATATCACATTTTGAAAGTTGTCTTTTAACTAGAGCAACCTCATGTCATATCTGAAAGCTATCAAAATGTATATGGTGTCAATATAAAATGTAATTCATCATTACTACTATTATACATTGCTAGTCATTTTTTTTAATTTTATTTCCTGGTCTTAACACTATGTAGCCACACTGGCATCCTTCTGTTCCATGTTATGAAATACTAAATAAATAAAAGCATTACCTGATATGGGAGAGGAACAGATGGCATTTAATTTGGCAGTACACTGGTACATCAGTCAGTCAGAGTCAGAAAGATTTTCAAGATGTGTGTTCATCTCCACCAGTCCCCAACAAGGTCTCACCAGTGCAACTGATGCTAAAAAAGATGATAAAATGGGAAGGACAACTTTTTTCTCATTTGTGAAAAAAGTAGATTTGGAGATAAGTTTTTCTTGGATCTATCAACTATATAACTCGCTCCTAGCATGATAACTTAAGGTGAGAGTATTTGTCACTGTTGTGTAGCACATGATAAGGATTCCCCCTTTACCCCCACCTGTTTGCCAGTGCAGTCAAATTCTTATCCATGACTTTGAAATCCTCATTTAGAGGTCTGGAATGGGACAGACACTCAATGTCTTTGTGCTGTTTACACTTGCCCTCCTTGAAAATCGCAGCACATTCTTTAGGTCAAAGGCCAAATTCCTGAAGAAATAATAATCACAGCGTGGTTCTCAAACGTCCACTACAGGTGTTCTGCTTACGTCTAACTGAAGAGGCGAGACGAGGCTCATTTCCTGTGGAGGTGGTGAGGAACATCTTCTCCAACATCTCCTCTATCCACTCCTTCCACAGCCAGTTTCTGCTGCCTGACCTGGAGAACTGCATAATCCACTGGTGCGTGTTCATGACACAAATACATGTAACATTCAGTACTTAAACAAAGTAAACATCATCAAACCAGTGTGGTATCTGACAATTTAACAAACACCACAGGGCAGACAATAATTTCACGCCATGCTGGTCGACATTACTTGACCCTTCACCTTCCCACTGTGGCCAACTGTAGGTGTGAGAAGCCAGGCCTGGGCGTGGTCATGCTGCAGCACGCCCCCTTCCTCAGGATGTACGCAGACTACATCAGGAACTTTGACCAGGCCGTGGAGCTGGTGAGGACCTGGACAGAGCGCTCTGCTGCCTTCAGAAACATCATCCAGGACATCCAGGTATTACTGTCCAGGTGCACATTTTACTGAAGATATGAGGTGAAGATTTTGGGTTTTGATATACAGTAGATGTTGCTACTGCTGTAGCAAAATGAACAATATCCAATACGTTTGAGGAAGACAGTAACTGCTTTAACGAGTACACCTCAGATTTGGCTTTCAAACAGTGCTCATATTAATGAATTACAATAAAGGGTATTTCTAACAGCATGTACTCGGGTTTGCACAAAGCTGCTATTTTGCTCATAAAAGGATTCAAGCAACCAACCAATTTCTGTTAATATCAATTTCTGTCTTTGAAAAGATATGCAACCGGTCATAGATCAGTATCAAAGAACCTATTCCTATGCAAGAGAGAGCTCTTAAGGGTAGCAGTGTGTTGGTGTATTTCTGTGTGTGTGTGTGTCAAAGTTAGCATTAATAACTATTGAAATCACAAAAACTAGGTGTGAAAAAAACTTTTTATAAACTGAAATAAAAATAAAAAGGAGGGTTTACAAAAACTGACAACAAACTGAAACTGTATTATAGAGAAGTTTTCATGTTTGTCAGTTTATTTCATACATAGGTCTAGTATTTTGGGTGGATGAAATCTATGCTTCAGTTATTTTTCTGACAAATGACACGCACTCATTGGCTGACACACTTCACCTGTCCTGAGTGAGTTTTTATTACATTCTACTTTTTTTCTGACCTTTTTGACTGAACTGAACCTAAAATCAAACATTTTCAAAAAATAAACTGGCAAAGTCACTTTAAAAATGAATTAAAACTTAGTCAAAACAACATAAAAATAAAAACTAGTGAAAAAAGTAAAACTAAATAAGCTTTGTCTGCATGTTCATGTGTATTCTGGCCATTAGAGTCAGGAGGTGTGTGGCAGCCTGACGCTGCAGCACCACATGCTGGAGCCGGTCCAGAGGGTTCCCCGCTACGAGCTGCTGCTCAGGGATTACCTGAAGAAACTGTCCGAAGATAATCCAGAATACAGCCTTGCTCACAGTGAGTTGGACACTCAGTACCCAGTAATTCACATATTACTGAAGAATAACAGATGTGAAAGTTCCTTATATAAAGACACTATTATCATGCAGCTGATACATTTCTAAAGAGGGACCACCTGTATCATTTGTCTTGCTTTCAGTCAAAATCTGACAAACACCAGCTCTAATACCATATTAATTAATCTCCTCATCCTGAGCATTACTTTTGTACTTGCCCAGTATATTTGTTCTTAGATTTTATAGCACGTCTCTCCCCATTAAATGCCCGTCTGTCTCTGAAAGCTCATTTTGTCAGATACATGCCGCCTGAGCCTTTTGCTTTGTCTTCTCCCACAGAATCCTTGCAGACCATTTCCATGGCAGCCGTTCACTCAAACAGTGCCATCCACAAAGCTGTATGTTGTCTTAATAACACACTACATATTTACAGAACATACTGTGTTGAATCACTGCATTATTTGAACATAATGAACCATATTAAACTGTGCAAACTGATCATAATAAATATCCTGATCTCCTGAATTTCAACCAGATGGATTATTTAATTGAGAATGCTAAGGCTGAACAGCTATGACTAACTGAACCCCAAACCCAAATCTCTGTGAGGCCTGATGGTGTCTAATGGCGGTCTGTGGTGCCAGCTGATGTTATGAGCCATAGAGTACAACAGGTGGTGACATCACCTGCTGCCAAAGACCAGGCATTCACCAACAGAGGTCAGGCCTCACTGAGATTTGGTGTCGGGGTTTGGTTACTATTTAAGCTTAGTGATTATAAATTGTAGAAACTGATACTGAGTTCAGCTCAGTCATAAATAATTAAGTGTGCAGCTGCAGTGGATGCTTCAGTTCTTGTTACCCTTTGCAGCTGTCATAGAAAAGTTTTCCATCTGTTTCTCCTTCCCTGCAGGAGAGCCTGAAGCGGCTGCTGGAGATCTATGAGATGGTTGGGGAGGAGGAGGTGGTCAACCCGGCCAACGAGTTCCTCCGGGAAGGTCGCCTCCTCAAGCTTGCCGCCCGGAACATGTCTGCCATGGAGAGGCACCTCTTCCTGGTCAGTCGTAGTTTTTACGTCTCCTTCATAGACCGAGGCACTGTTCACCTCACCTTTGCAATCTTTACGTGTAACATGGATCACAGAATGTAATCGTAGCAGGACTCCATGGTGATACACTTTCCCTTGCAGTTCAACAACTTCCTGCTGTGCTGCACTCCCAAGTTCTGCCTGGTGGGGCAGCGTTACACTGTGCGGACCCGCATCGGGGTGGAGGGTATGCAGGTGCAGCGCACCACCAATGAAGACCACCCACACACCTTCCAGGTCTCCGGAAAGGAGAGGACCCTTGAGCTGCAGGCCAGGTATGTGAGAGTATGGAGACAGACAGGGGATTTTCTGTTTCAGTTCCTCGGGATATGTACCTTACCACTTGTGCCCGCTTCCCCAAAATTAAACCTTCACCTTCACCCAAATGCATTAGATTGTGCCACTGAAAATCACTTCTAACTCTGCATCATATCAAATGTAATACTTAGTTATACTGTTCTTTTTCATCCCTCAGCACTGAACAAGACTGTGATGAATGGATAAAGGTATAAGAGTATTTTTTAATTGTGAGATAAATTGAAGGTGATTTGGTTCCACATTGGTTTTCTAAAGTATTTTCTGTAATCTCCAGGTGATTCAGGAAGCCATAGATGTATTTCAAAGGAAAAATGAAACCTTTAAGTTGGCTTCTAAGGAGCTGGATGTGGAAGTGTCAGTAAGTATTTGTTCTCAGGAAAATATTCGGGGCAGGTAAGTCATATGTTGGCTCAAAATTGATATGCATGTGTATTGCAGACAGAGGAGCTTGGCCGACGTGCCCCTCGCTGGATCAGGGACAACGAGGTGACCATGTGTATGAAATGCCAGGAGCCTTTCAACGCCCTCACCAGACGGAGACACCACTGCCGAGCCTGTGGCTGTGTGAGTGATGTGCCGGCTTTGTTCTAAGAGGGATTATACAGTAAAAGTAGAGAGACAGATCAAGTCTAAGAAACTAAGACACAGCCAAAGTCAGAGCAGTATGTGAGAGCCTGAATAATAATGGGGTTAAAGGAAACCTCTCCAATGCATCCTCTAACAATGTTATATCCCATCAATCGGTGATAATTTAGGAGTTATTATTTGATCAAATTTTTTTACTTGGCTTTTAATTTGCTTTTTGGGGGTATCCACTTTCCTACCCTCTGCTGTATTTGCTTCTACTAGTTTCCTACATTTCCCAAAATGCTATGAGAGTATGGGTACATGGTTCAGTGCAACAAGTTTATACCAACATCAGAAAAAAAAACCTCTTACACTGACAACAATCCACAAAGGAGCTAATCAGATGAAAGAAACATTTACATCAAGTGAAAAAGTTACATGATGAAAATGTTTTGGTCATCAGACCATCAGCACAAACAATGCATCAATATACAGCAAGTTTAAGTGGAAATTTTAACAAAAATGTTGTTTTTTGGTTTCACTCTGTATTTTCCTCCTGAATCATTCTCTGCTATTAATGCACCGTTTTGAAGAAAATCTGATGTTTGACTGGTTACCCCATAGCACTAACAAAAACACAACACCAAACAGCAAAATGGGCCTGGTAATGCATGGTATTGTCCAGTCGATGTTTGTGTTTTTAGGGTGCATTTTTCCTCTTAAGTAGACAGTGAGTGGTGCTGAATAAATAGGTCTTGAGACAGCGTGACTCATCGACAGTGGCAGGAAGCCACTGTGTGTCAACAGCAGCACAGCCTCCCTTTTAAATGCACACATCCTGTAATCTCACTTTGGCTTTGTCACCCTTTTTAGAAATATAACTTCTGTTTATAACTCCATTTAGAGGATGAAATGGTCCTTTTCAACCTCTCAAAAGCCCACTTGACGTCTGATAAAGAATAAAGAACTGTAATTTGTTTATGTTTTAGACTTTATTTCTTCTGTCTTTGACAAGCACTCAGATATGACTCATTATATTTTCTCCAGGCTGGTGTTTTGTTTTGTTTTTGTTTTTTTTGTCTTGCCGAAAGACTCTTCAAAGTGGATTGACTCCAGTTGTTGCTTGGGTGATTTCTCCTAACTGCTGGTGTCCCTGTGTGTCTCTCTCTGTCCTCCCAGGTGGTGTGTTGGAAATGTTCAGACAACAAGGTGGCTTTAGAGTACGACGGCAACAAGCTGAACAAAGTGTGTAAAGTCTGCTACTCCATCCTGATGGGTCAGGACAGACGGGAAAGAGCCGACAGCAAGAAGAGAGGAACACTGGAGGTGAACGTCAAACCACACCAACAACTGCTTTGTGTTTTCTGAAGGTCAAGGGTCGTGAGCAGGCTGTAGCTTTCATATGAACAGAAGACATACCTATACATCCTATTAAATGATGCAACATCTAAATTTGTGCAAATAATGCTTTCATTGGGACATAAGATAAAGTTAAAAGTATTTTTCTTTCACTCATTATGTCTGGAAAGCCTCAAGGAGATGCTGCTTCTCAGATGAAACCAGGGATGCAGTGGACAGTAAATCCACCTCATGTCACTTTTTTTTTGGCTGATATTAATGTTTTTGAGTATATTTCATGGTGTGTAATGTGAAACTTGAAATTGAGTCCTTTTTGGGGAGAAAAATTATGCTTTTCTGGTTTTTGTCTCTTTGCCTTATGATGACCTTTGAGGCCAGTTTATTTATCAGCACTTCACTGGATGCAACCAGCACCCTTAAGTGACTAGTATGAGAAAACATAAAATAATTCAAATGAAACTTACAGTGTGTCGTATTTGTTTTGCTCATTCCATATCAACCATTTGGCCATATGGCATTCAGCACAGAAAATAGGAATTGTGTTGCTGGCTGCAATAAATACAGCATCGTGAAGATATAACATGTAGACATTATTAAAAACAAGAAATAATGTGTGGTTCTTTCATGGGGGAAAATTAAATGTTTTTTGTTTTGTGATCTCTCCCAGATGGAGGTGTCCCCGGTGTCCAGTGATGCTGTGATGAGCAGCTTCCTGCAGTATGGCGGCAATGCCAAGAACTGGCAAAGGGTGTGGTCTGTTATCTCAAAGACCGAGCCACTGGTCCTGCACCTGTACGCAGCCCCACAGGTAGAGACCTATCATTTTTCACACATACACACACACACACACTTGAGATTAATCAGCAGAGTTTCAGACAGTCCAGCAACCTGCATTAACTCCACACCGTGAACTACATGACTGTATAATGCTGATGTTCAACATTCTACAGTAGCTTGTGCAAAGTTTCAGAAATATTTACTTCATTATCCACAAATCCTGCAAGGTCATGCCTGCACACAGCATGTTCATGATTACAAACCAGCTGATGTGGGATGCTTTATAGTCCAGGAAGGCGAAGGATCTAACATTGCTGAGGCCAGCGTTCTGTGGACAGAGCACTCCTAATGTAATATCTGCCAAATAATGCAAACTTATGAAAATGTGTCAGAATGTCCTAAAAGGCGTCAAAATGTAATAATTAAATTCCTAGGTAATACAATAACTACATTATTACTAGTTATTTGGATTCATTTATAGGGACACTTTTATGTCATTATGACAAGTTATTGCAGTATCACACGCATGCTGCTGCTTTGGTAAGTCCATTCCTTCCAGAGGACCTGATGTCAGAATTTCATTTGGGCAAACAGGATGAAGGCATCTGAGTTAGGGATGAGGGCCAGAAGGCTCTAATTCATTGCCTCACTTGAGTGTTTAGGCTGATATAACAAATGTAGCTTTAACCAACCTGCACCCGTCCCCTCGTACCACTCACACCTCCAGGATGTCAAAGCCCTGTCCAGCATTGCTCTGCAGGGCTGCACAGTGGACGGATCCCCCCGGATATCTCTGGAGCTCCAGGGCCACGCCTGCTTCTGTCTAAACCAGTCCTCATCCACCCACACCTTCGCCTGCGACAGCCTGGAGCTGAAACAGCGCTGGCTGGCCGTCCTTCAGGCTGCTGTGACGGGCGAGCTGCCAGCGTGCCCAGTGACCGGCTCAGACGGCGTCACCAAGGGAACCAGATCTGGCACAAATCCAAGTGTGGCTGTTGATGAAGAAGTTGTCACCAACGGCATTAAAGCAGACCACTGCTGACTGTTTCTGAGAGCAGGTACTACTGTTCACTACTGCGTACATATACATGCAGGCACTGATGAAAGACTTAATTGATGTTTTATAGCTTTTAATGATAACAGATGAAATCGAGAGATGATCTTCAGGTAATGCAACACCAGCACAGTGTTTGTGTATGATCCTCTACGGCACAAGATTCAACAGAAACAATAGGAGCGTCAATGCACTTTATTTTTGAAATGTTTACAGTAAAATAAATAAAGTGAAGCTGTTTTTAACATGACTTGGGCTACCCATTCAACTACAAAATGGTTTACGTCAGCTAATAGGATGTAAAAGGTACCATGGTGATGTGGCTTGAATATGATGAAGGTCGATTTCCGTTTTACACAGGTGGTTCAGCATGTAATCGCATGAGGGCTTCTGTGCTAGACAAACGGCTCAACGGGATCGTAATTACATTACAAAACACATTCAACCGATCCCTTTCTTCACAGATAATGTTACAGTAAATTTACTATGTACAATCAAAACAATTTACAGCTAAACAACATAAATGGAGAACACTGAATTAAAAATTAAAAATAGATCAGCACTATCACTGAGAAACAGAAACCAGCTTTTCGATTGAATAACTTTAAGTCTGCTAGTGAGGCTTACGGACTCTTACGTGCTGGGCACAAAGCCGACAGGGTGACCCAAGTATTAGGTCACCTTCTGTTTCTGCTTGTCAGAAAGAAAACAGGCCTGAACTGGATTCTCAGAGGTAATGCAATACACTAAAAGTGATACTACCGCAATAAAAAGCTTTCTTGTTTTTTTAGCACATGTACCTTTTGGAGTTCATGAGCAGTCAGCTAGTAACACCAGAGGCAGTGGGGACCCGTATTCACAAAGTGGTTCAGTGACTTCTGCCAGTTTTCAGCATCACACTATTAGACTTGGGCCGATATCTAATAACACTGAATACTGCAGTATTTGCGACCATATATTTTCCACAATATCATACAAGTAATAATGTGCATAGAAATTTTGATCACGTGACAATTTTTTTTTGTGCAGTTCACGTATTAGAAACACTTAAGTTAAATTTTTGACGCACAATTTAGAAGAAAATACAGTTGATTTGTGTTTTTTTTTGGGGGGGGGTTAGGTGAACACCCACACCCTCAAAATATTGGCATGTACCAACAACTGATAATTTATTTATTTTTTTTACCTTGCCCAAGCCTACATGCTACCATAGGAATTATTTTCAAAGCCATATACACTTAAAACAGAAGCAGCCCATCAATTTACATCTACTGTTCGGCTGGGGTGAAAACCTGCGTTCTCTTGGGTTGATTAGGGAAAACACACACCTCTCTCTTCTTTCTTTGCATGGATGGAAGATACATTTGCATTTTAAGATATTGCGCTCGTTTTATGAAATGCCAGATCAGGCTGCCAGTACATCACTTCATATTCGCTCATGTCTGTTCCCTGAGTCTCCCTGATTGAAAGGATTTCAGGCAGTTTCCGTAAGACTGTCACTTCAGCATCTCCGCTGTGCCGACACAACTGTCTGCTTCCCCTCTGACCTGCTGAACTGTTCCTGATCTACGGAGTTATATGTGCTGAAAAGTCAGAACGTCCTGCTTTAAGATTCGGGCCCCATTCCCCGATGACATGGGATCCTGTGCCTCTCAGAGCTGTCTCTTATTTGTGGCATAAAGTGAGGATCGGGTCAGGACAGGAAAGTTGGATCCTCAAGTGCAACAGTGTTTTGCTGTCCAAGGAGCTGAAAAGTACTTCTTCTCAGACATTTGGCTTAAACTCTGTGTAAACCATAACTAAATTAATTTGGCTTAGTGCTCCTTTTAAAGAGACAGAATTGTCCATGTCAGATGAATTTGGGATTTATGTTGTTGATGCAGTCACACCACCGGGGCCTTTTGCGTGACAAGATGTTTTCAGAGGGCTTTTCTCTTAAGTACTCAGGATATCGTCTTTCTGAACTTAACTCGGGAGGGGAGACACGTCTTGAACACACGTCACTACCTTAAAATGGCTGCTCAGCCCATGGTTTTTATTCATTTTGAACTAAAATCAAAGTCAGAGTGGGAAACTTTACCCAGAGGAGCAAACACAGTCCAGCCTCGACTGTCGTGTTCTGAGATTCACATCAAATGTCAGGAATCAGAAAAACATCTAGGAAACAAATGGATCTCAAGGCCCCAGAGGGATATAGTTTAAGTCCCTGCTCACATATTGTATAATTATAATTTTCCATAGACAGTCTTCTGAATAGAGTTTCCTGCCCTGAGTGCGATCTAAACTCAAAATGGAGATCCATTGAGGCAGAGCAGTCTTATTGACATCCAAACTATTTCCCTGAGATCTTTTCTCAAGATATCGGCTCTCCGTTGGTAAAAACCTCATCCAAACAACTCGGTGTATGCGACTAGAAGGGATCATCTCAACTTCAGAGCTCATTCCCTGAAGGCCTGTCTTTTCTGTGTGGATTCATGCGCTGAAAACACAACTGGACTTTTAAGATGAACATCGAGGGCAATCTGCTGCTTATTTATGTAACAGATTATTCCTGTGAACTAGCGGTCCAGCTGACATTCAGGGAAGATGCGATCCAATTCGGTGTGTCAAATGCCTCTAGCTGTCTGAACTTGGACACAAATCTGATGTGTGCCACACACAGACGGAGCTGTGTGTGGTCAGCCTCGACAAACTGTTGGGACATCATTATGAAAATCTTATTTGGTCAAAGCTCAGCTCAGGTCAAAGCTGTTGCTTATTTTATTCTTGACAATGTGCGAAAACTGGCTAGGGCGAAATTCTTCTATTGCTCACTTGATGCTGCTTCAGGCAAGGTCAGTAGGCTACTGCCTGTTATCTGCAAGTGTTTTAAGTGCCACTTAAACAGCAATGCTTTCAACAACCACAACCACTCATAAAAAAAAAAACAAAAAAAAAAACAATTACTATGACCTGCTACTAATGACACATGTTCAGTTTCGGGAAAGGAGGCCCTGATCTGGGACATTTAGGCTTCAAAATGAGAAAATGTCTAAATCCAGCACTCAACACGAGGATAGTGACTGGGAAAAAGGCAGATCCCATATCACACACACATGCCAACACACTGCACATAAATTACGAAATGGGATTATTATTTACAGGAAGGCTGTTGTTTTAACATCCATGAACGCCGAGGAGAAATTAAAAAAAAAAAAAAAGCTAGTTTTGCAGTCCCTTTCATTTAGTCCTTCAAGTTTTCCACTCTGTTGATTCAGAGACAGTAACACTTTCTCAGAGTATTGTTCCTGTCTGGATGTGTGAGGGATCCAGCAGAGCAGTTTAAGATGTGAACTGTTACCACACCCTTGTGTTTGGACCTGCTAGCCGTGGCCTTCAAACACAGGTGACTTCTCACTTCCCACAAAATCCTGCGGTCTTCTCCAACAGGCTGCCTGAAAGGACTCGGTTTCAGTCGGCTAAGCATGAGTAATCCATTTTAAGGGTGGGTTTGCCTCCAGCGGGCTGCATCAAGTGGAATTACTCATATTCATAACACAGGACAGTGGCCTTAATCCTGTCTTCTTCACTCTTTCCACGAGTTTAAGAGAGCAGAGCCACAGTGAAAAACAAAACGACAGGGATCGGATCTATACAATGAGAATTATGCAACGGAAAATCCTGGAGGCTCTAGCAGTCCTTAAGACTCCAAGAAGCCAAAACCTGGAAGTGGCTCAAGGCAGATTTGCCCCCCTCCCTTTTTAAAGCCAGTAGTGATGAAAGGCAGATAGTGAGGCCGCTGTTTCTCAGCTGCAGCAGAGCTGGTCTGAGACCAGCAGGGTGTCGTAGCCGTAGATCTCCAGCAGGTGCAGCAGGAAGAGCCTGTCTCCGTGGGGGTCCAGGCCCATGGCCCGCACGCTCTCCTGGGTCAGGGTGGGATCTGGGCTCCCCGCCACCTCACTCAGGGTCTGGAAAATCCTGTTGTTCTGCTCCAGGAAAAACCTAGGAGAGTTCAGAGGACCAAGTCACTTACTAGGTTTTTCTCTAGTGAGGCTTTATGACTGCTGTGTGTGCCTGCATGAGCTTGATATTTTGCACTTGTACATTTCTCTCTATTTACTGCATATTATTAGTGATGTTCTTTTACGGGTGGGTTTTTTTTCTTGTTTTTCTCTTTGTTTGCTGTGAGGCACATTGAACCTCACATGCTGGGTTACATATGCTATGTAAATAAAGTTTGATTTGATTAGTTTGGGTATGCAGGATGTTTCGATCCTG
>OMLB01021325.1:68746-83337 GCA_900302555.1 Myripristis jacobus
GAGAGAGAGAGAGAGAGAGAGAGAGAGAGAGAGAGAGAGAGAGAGAAGGCAAAGTAGCCATAAATTCCTAAATATCTCCTCATGACCTAAAATGAGCCCTTTATTGGAAAGGGATGACTGCCAGAGCATTTAACAAATACCAGGGAGATATGCAGAAACTAGAGCGCGTTATATGGGCACTGATGACTAAGGAGCATGACCAGTGTGTGACACGAGGCCAAGCAGGAACACGGCGTGGGAACCACGGAGGAGGGAGAGAAGAAAGCAGGGAAAGCAAAGGGAACCGGGGGAACAATATGGAAAGCGCTGCTGAGGAGGAAGTGTGACAGGGAAGCGACAAAGCACGAGATGGATAACTCCAAAGTCCACAGGCTGGCATAACTATTTATGATGGCTCAAAATTATGAAAGTGTAGTGTTACAGTAGGAGACAGCTTCAAGAGAGAAAGGGACAGAGGGAGAGATGAAAACAAGAAAAAGAAAGGAGATCAAACAAGCCTACACTATGTTGTCCCTCAATAAATAATTCAGTGCAACAATAATTACAATTTTGCAGCATGTGGGAGACAAAAGTCTTGATTTTATGGAGGTGATTTTAAGTCAGCGCTTTATTGGAAAATTAAATGGCAGTGCTTTAAAGGAGGAGGGAGATGTGCTTGTTTAAGAAATGCCTTGCGGTTGCACAAATCTTCTGCCAGCCGGGGAACTTTTATGTGTCCTTGAATATACAGACTGTGCCATTATGGAGGTCCTTCATGTGCATAAATGATGTCTAAATACATGGCAACAACTGTAGAAAAAAGATACTTGAAAAAACGGTCTGAAATTTGAGTAAGAGTAAGAGTGAATAATCTGTAATAATCTGTAAATAAAATGTAAGTGTAGACTGAGAAAAATCAGCACAGTGAGCCACAGCAAAGAGCTTGCTTTTGCCTTTGTTTGCTACCCAGAGGGAAAATGTTAGTGTGAACATTTGAAAGAGGAACTAAGCGTGTGCACATGAAGCAAAATATTCACAGGTGTGCGACAAAAAACTGCAACCAGTGAGGAAAAATGGGACAGTGTCTACACACAGCATAAACTGACCAATAAATAATAATTTTACTTGCTGACGTGGCAACGCTTTGATCGACAGGATCTTTCACAGGCAAGTGGAGAAGCAGGAGAACAAACACTTCTTACAGAGGCAATAATCAAAAGACAGTTACTCGCGCCTTCTGGCCAAAGCCAACAGGAAGACCACAAGATGGCAGCCACAAGAGAAAAAAAATTTGAGTGCTTTTCAACAAATGAAGACAGTGTCAGAAAACATGCAAGCCCTCCCTCTGGTTAGGGTTAGAGTTAGAACTGTTGACGGTTGGGGTTAGGCTGGAGCCACAGTGATCTGCAGTGTCCGTCAGTCAACATCTGTTTTTAACTGTTGTTCAATCAGGAGCGTCCATCTGATGAGGACATATCTGTCTTGGTTGGATTTGTGTCAGTTCCGACACACACAAAAGTACAGACATGGTGGACTTTTTGGACATGATGAAGACATCATCCTCTAGCTAAAAGTTGTTTTTTTTGCTATCGCTATCAATGTTTCTGCATTCTGACATTACAAGAGCTTCCAAAATAAACAAATGAATACATGGACTTTGACAAATTTCTATCCGTAGAGTGACTGATCAGTGCAGCCAAAGCTTTAGGGTTCAGGTCAGGGTTAAATCTCACTGCCTTATCAGTCAACTGGACAGCTGCACAGAGAGACAGTGTGCAGGTACCATAAAGACCCACGTCCAAACTGCACACGAGGGCCCAGCCCAAAGGACGAGACATTTTCCCCAATGAAACAAAGTAATGCAGCAAGTGCCTTGATCCAAGATAAGAGATGCAGAAACTTAATGGAAGAAGGTAGCAGGTTATCTGAAGATGTAACCTTGTTGTAGATCTCCCCAGGGGACCGCCAGGGATAAGATACTTGGATTTCAAGCAATATTGAACATTTCCTAGAGCTCAGTCATCCATCTGCCCGCCCTCAGTTGCTGGAGTACGTTGCCTAAGTGAGAAATTCAAGAATCTTCCATACCTATGCGTTTGACTGGAAAGGAAGATTTTTATCTCTTGAAATGGTGTCCCTCTGTTGAAGAGAGTAGCCCTGTAGTGATGAGTGGCTTTCATTACAATCAATAAATCTTATGCGCCACTGCCGGTGCTGTCTAACCCAAGCCCTAGAGCCCCATGTCATGTCCATAAGGTTGGTTACGGTAAGAGTTAATGGTTGGTATAGTTGTGGGTTAGGGTTAGGGTTAGCCTCAAGTGCACAAGTTGCTGGGAAATATCACAGCATCACTGTGCACTGTCTAATTAGAAACAAGGTTACACAAGGAATGAATCCTGTCAGTCAGGCTGGCAGGTTAAAACTGGTTTTAATTATTGGAGAATTTACACAATGCTGAAAATCTATTTAGCCACAAGCCGTGCAAAAGAAACTTGATCCAATGGACAAAAACAGATTACATGACTGTCTTTTTTTTGCCCAGTAACCCAAACTAATGATCCAGGGGATTGTCAAAGCCTGAGCCTGTGCGCCTCACCTCAAACAAAGCTTATAAAATAGGTGCCTACCTGGCATGGCTCTATTCCTGGATGGGTATAGGATCAGGTAGCTGCTATTTGATCTCACAGATATTCAACAATTGAGATAAGCCAGCCTAATACTGCTGTTCGACATAACTTCAAACTGCATGCAAACACATAAAAAAGACAGACTCCGAAGAGATATATTAGTTTGTCTGACTATGGGTAAGTAGGAGAAACAGAACAATTCCTCAGAACTATCTCTGAAGCATCTTTTAACCAAATGACAGATATTTAGGCTATTCTGCAAAAGCAGGACCATTTTTTTGTTAGAAAAAGAGTCTCACCGTGAACTCTGAACAGAAGCTGAGATAAGCTACAACAGCACAGACTGAAATAACTGAGGTGGTTTTCTGAGATGTTGTGCTTTCAGTTTTGCTCATTAGTTTTCTTAAATGTCAAATGTCAGTGTTTTTGGTTTTCTTAATTTCTGTTCTGAAATGTTGTATTTTGCAGTTCATGACCGCCGAAGTTTATTCTAAAGCCTTTCATGAGCACTGAAAACTTCTGATCTAGGTTTTTCACCACAAGCAAAGGCTGGATCCATGCGTACAACCAGACCGGCATGTTTCAGATTGCGAGCTCTTCTTACCTGACCTGGTGCTCCAGGAAGCTCATGTAGCGGTAGAGCAGGGTGTAGGAGGGGGACAGGATCCCCACAGACTTCATCCTCGCCCCCCTCTCCACCGCGCTCTCCACTGCCATGTTGGCAAAGCAGGCCAGGCCGAAGTAGCAGCCCTTCCGGAAGTAGCTGTGGACGGAGGGGAGATAGACCAAGAGAGAGGGAGAGAGAGAGAGAGAGAGACGAACGAAGGCATGAGTCACGCCAGCAAAGGAATTGGCCAGATGGCTGTGCTTTTTTTTTTTTGCCAGGCAACGCTGTCTGTTGTTCTGTCCTGCCAGGAAGAAGACATGGGGATGCATCCTAATACTTTCCAGTAGCTTCCTCCCCTTGGCTTCACTCTTCAAGTCATAAAGAAAATCACCCCCCCACTCCCACTCCCACACACACCCACACACACACACACTCATAAACACACAATCCTGCCCCCTGTTGTGCAACCACTTTATTCATTATTAACTACGCTACAAATTCAAATGAGTGAAAACAAAGGGAGGACACTCAACAGCCTCTCCAGACCTTGTTTAAATACACACACACACTTACATGAAGTCTGTGGTGACTCGGTGAGAGCCGCTGGCGATGGCTTTGAATTCAACTCCCTCCAGGTCCATATCCCTGGGCAGACACCACTCTAACATGTTACCTATCACACACACACACACACACACACAAAGAGTTATTATCAGACACATTTAGGGTTGATATATTATCATTATTTCATTTCACTGCGTTTAATCAATGACGCAGGCCAACTGGATTCCTTGGAATTCGTTATGGGTCAATTGAGCTTTGACACTCAGGCAGCAGCTGAGCAAATACAGGCTGACAGGAGCGGGTCAACAGGGAAAGGTGACTCAGCCGGTGTGGTTTTCAGCATAAATATTAGCAATATGTATCAGTTGGCAGAGACACTGCAGAAAAAAAAAAACTCAGGTCAAAAATCAGCCATCACCCCCTGGAAACCAGAGCTTGGCTACAGGCCTGTTATCGACCACTAAAACTACAAGGCACCTGTTGATGGATACTAGCGATGCTCTAATATGATCTTTTCACAGTCAGCATCGACTTCAAGTATTGAGCGTTAAGTATCAGGCAGAGCCAGATATCCACTGCTTTTACTAAGCGGTACACACGAACCATTTTTTAAAAGGTCACTAAGCAACGCTGATTGAGGTGTAATTATTTCTTTTTTCCATCACAGAGATCTGACGTCGCTCTATTTCTGAGAAAATCAAGTGTCTTTGCTTTGATTTGTGATGTTTCATGTGGACTTCAGAGTACTGCAGACATTTTCCCAATGCAAAAATCCAGTTTCATCCTGCTTTAAGCCTGATAAAAAGCATTATTAGCACTTCGATCTTGATATTAAGCCTAAGTCTGATTGCTGCAGTGGAGCAAGGCTAAGAAATATTCTAACTAATACAATGCAAGTCTTACTTGTAAGTGGGTTGGGTTGGCCCTAACCCTAAAAGAGAGACTTTTGAATTTGATTCCCTGTTCTAATCCATTAAGACAGGATAATTGACTTTTAAAGGAAAAATAGATTGACGTATATCATCATATATCATCATTCTTTGATTTTCAGGATGGTTTACTAGATGATTAAGTGTTGTAATTTACTTTTTTGACGCACACTTCCCCTCAGCCTGCCTCGTCAACTTCACCTCATGAGTTCCAACATTTCTTTTCATCTCATTTCACCTCCCTCTCTTTCTTAATTAATTTCTCCTTGTGTGGATGCTGAGCATGAGTGCAAAATGATTTGTCCTGAAAGAAGAGCCCGCTCAAGGACTAACGTCAACACACTTACTGTTGATGTTTTAGATAGCTGAAACAATATTTGCAATCAAACCTACATTGTGACAGTGGTGGAAATACCTCAGCGTCTCTTGTGATCTTTATTAAATATGATAAGACTAAGAAAAACCAACCTCCAGATAGTCCACAAAATGCAAGGCACATCAACAGCTTTAAACAGTGTTTTAGTGTGTGGCTTTTTCCTTTAAGTGAGCACTTGCTGTCTGTAACATCAGATCACTAATGAACTGAAACCACTGATGATAGAAGCAGAATCGGTGCATTTCTAATATTATGACTGGGTCTGGTAGTTTTAGCACAGTATATGCTCAGAAATCATCTGCCTATTTGCAACCTCAGTCCTTTTTGTGAGCTTCAAAAAAAAAAAAACCCTGTCAAACTATGTGACACACTGGTGCTGGGTGCTCTTCTCATTATCAGTGACACTCCTATTGAACAAATAGTCACTGAACGATGTGATCACACACTGTTCTCCCGGTCTTGAATCTGATGTGCTGCAGACTCACAAGGTGCCCCAACTCCACCCTTTAGGAAGAGCTCAGTATAGCATTCAGAACAGGTCGCCTCTCTCTCTGTAAGATCCAGGGATTCTTGATTGATTGAGCCATCTAGGTGAGTAACCTGATCGGCTGCTATTCCACAGGGGCTCACCCTGTCTTTAAGATAGCCCTCATAAAAAATAAATAGACCTTGGCTGCAGAAAAAAAAAAAACACCACATGCTCTGTTTCAATCCCAGAATTTACCTTGACACGGCTGATCTGTGCTTATGCTAAAAGAGAAGGTGCAGAGGCTTTGATTAATTTCAGCAGACATAATGCCACACCTGTATGCCTATACTGTGACTCCTGCAGACTTCCTATAGCACCTATACATGCACTCTTCATTTTGGGCGTCAGTTGCATTCAGTGTTGCATTAGGCGAGGCTGGCCTGCCTTCATTTGAGTTTCCCCCTCTTCTCTACCTTGCCAAATAAGACTACATTTATGCTCATTTTCTCAAAACCATGCCATACTGCAAGTGGTTTAATGTGGTTATGATAATTACTGTTGCATATTTTCTGTCCCACCTGATCTGGTGTTGAATGTTACCACAAAGACCGACACAATCTGGTCCTTCTCCTCCCATTTCACCATCCTGTTTTCCAGCGACACCTCTCCGGGTGCTGATCCCGGGGGATGCTCGTCTGTGTCGGGACGCGGAGCATCCGTGCCCGCAGGGGTGATGGAGGTCGCAGGCGGGGCGCTGCCACTGTCTGTGTCGGAGACAGACCTGGGACCCCCCGGACTGGTGCTCCACCCAAACCCCGGCACGGTGCATCCTAATGCGCGGCTGTTTGAGGGGCTCGACAGCCGGTCCTTGTCTTGTGCGAGTCCGGGCTTCTCCGCGGACGGAACCTCTTCCCAGTCCAGCAGAGGAGCTCGGTCCGACCGCTCCACCATCACGGCGGCTCAGCTTGTCAGCGGTCCCCGCCTTGTCTCACCACCGATGCGAATGATGTTTCAGCCGACGGGCTCCAGGTCCATCCGTGGGTTAATTAAACCTCTAATTAATCAGCGCATGGGAGAAGTCACTCTAACCTTGTCGGGTCGGCAGCATGCATTCTGGACGTGATTAAACGTAGCCGCCTTCAACTAGACGGGCTTTCTAGTTGTAGTCTGGGGTGCTCATAAATTTGATGCCGTTGAGAGGGCAACTCCTTCGTTCATTTTGGGGCTGCGTTCAGAGCAACGTCAACCGTTACCGTCTCACCTCCGGCGTCGAGCGGCAGCGGCGAACGTTTGAAAACACTAAGCCGTTGGTCCGTTGAACGCAGCTCTACCTGAATCAACGAAATCAACCTTACCAACCGGAGACGTACTTTCCGTTAAATTTTAGCACGTTTAAAAAAATAACTTAGCAACGTATTACTAATGGTCTCCGAAATTATTCACGTTTTTTTTTATTCGAGTCTCATTTTCTCCTCCGTTTGAATATATTCAAGTCATGTTACATACATTTGTCATTAAAAAGTTGCTGTTATTATATTTAAGTAAGAAAATAATATTAAAATAAAGTGCAGTCAAATACAGTGAGTGACAAGTAGCAATATTCAGGGAAAACAATCATACAAACGAACGAACGAACATTCAGGGTCTGCTATCTTATTGGAGTGAATCTGAAATGTAATTTAAGTAAGTAATTTAATAGTTTTTGCTAGTTTGTGATTTTTTGAGTTGTAAATGTCCAGCAGTAGTCATTTTTTCAGTTTTTTTTTTTTTAAAGTCAAGTCATTTTATGGATAGAATAGTTACCCAAAATGATAATCAAAGTACTTGCATAAGATCATCTGCAGGAAAATTTGGGTTGTTAAATATGAGCCGTTGTGAGCGTGAGATCTTCGTCTCATTCTTTTTAAAAAGAAATTATTCTGTGAATCAAACCAAAAAGAAATACTATGAAAACAATCTATAAACACATGTTCAATCAGAAAAAGTGCATCTGTTGGTTATAGTTGGGAAGAACTTAATATTAACTTGAACAAGATAGTTCCTGCGTACAATCTTAAATACACGCCCATTTATTTTATTTGCAAATATATATTTAATTTACCACTTTTTTATTTAAATATGTTTAAATGGTATTTTCCATAATACCATAATTTTAAAAGCCCTTATCTTGAAAGTGTTGAATGCTGCGAGACGGAATCCGGGTAGCAGCGCGTGACGCGAGCAGCGACACGTCAGCCACGCGGAAGAGAAGCTCAGCCACCGCAGCACCGCCGACGCCAGGACCGCAGTCTCTTCGAAATGGGTGCGTATCTTAATCACTGGTGAATAAAAACGTATGTTTCTCCACTGCCTGACCACATCTGTCCATGTCTATGTGTGTTTTATACGATATCACTCTCCTGTCTGCACTAACCACGCGAAATATAGATTAGAAGCAACCTACAAGCTAGCAAGGTAGCAGCTACAGCTAACGTGGTTAGCTATTTACATTTGGCACGGCGTGCTTTTGGACAGTTAAATATTTTACATTTTGTCCTAAGGTGTTTATAATGAATGTCCACCTCTGGGTACTGAGCTTACTGGTGGTTCAGTACAACTTGAAGCCCCCAGACAGTGTCGTCATGGTTACTGTTTTTGCAGCTATGCTAAGCTAACCCAGCTAACCTGCTCGACCACTTGAGTGAGACAGTGCCCAGCTGATGTGTTTCCAATCCCTGGTGTGTAAATCAGGAAATGAACCGGCTAGTTTGTCAAGTGGTCTGTTCCAGAAAGCATATACTCTGGCTTCACTTTCACCAGCTTGACTTGAGTTTTCCGCATCCTTTTCTCTCTGTTTTCTCTCTTCCTCTTCCTCGCCTGAATAATCCGCAGGTGGTTTCTTCTCCAACCTGTTCTCGGGCCTGTTTGGCACCAGGGAGATGAGGATATTGATCCTGGGTTTGGACGGTGCTGGAAAAACTACGATCCTCTACCGACTACAGGTCGGAGAGGTGGTCACAACAATCCCCAGTAAGTACAAGCTTTTTCACTTTTTTTCTGGTCTAATGTTTCTTATAAGACCTATCCTGGAAAGACATATACATCATATAAGTGGTGTTAGAATAAGCCATTCAAACAGCTAAGGAAACCACTAACAATATTTATGTTTTTATAATTCAGTTTTGTTTTTATGACATTGCAAATGACCAGTGATCATCAGACACCTGGAGACACTTAAAAAAAAAACAAACTCATGCATGTTGTTCACATTCCTCTCAGCTGGAGGTTCAGCACACTTTTTTGATCAGAGAATCAAGAATGCTGGCTCGATTTTATTTTCTGCCTGTTTGATAGTTTTGGTGAAATTCCAGTCTCTTTGCTGCTGATTAGCATATTCAGACATCAGTCAAATAAGTTGAGGGGAAAAAACAAAAACATTATTGATTATTGCACTTGACTGCTGTAAATCTGAAGATGCTGCGGTTTCCTATCAAAGGAAAGATTTCAGATGACATACCATACAACGTATTCTGCCAAGCCTTTCATCTGTACAGATATTTGATCTGTGCAGATTGTAAGATTTAACTTTTTATTTCAATCTTCCATCATCATTTGACTAATACTGCTTGAAAGTAGAAACTGTGTCAAGAAAAAAGGCTGCGTCTGCATGTACTGCAGTCCATATCACGGTCGCAGCAATCAGCAGAAAAAATTTCTTCTATCATCATTTGCGGCTCTATCTATAATTACATTACAATGGTGTTATTAAACTGCTCGCTCTGCCCTCACTGTGCTTGTTTGGATTTCTCTGTGTGCAGCCATCGGCTTCAACGTAGAGACAGTGACATACAAGAACCTCCGGTTTCAGGTGTGGGATCTGGGAGGCCAGACAAGCATCAGGTAGGTAGCAGAACAAGAAGAAAATAGAAGCCCAGTGTACTGGATGCAAATGTGTGGAACTGCATGACTCTGAAATACAATGCTGCTGAAAAAACACATGTTTAAGTTAACTTAAACATGTTAACTTAAACATGAGTTAAAAACAGAACTGGATGAAAGTAAATATAAACAAAAAATAACAAGCATTTGAATATAGTAGGATATGGTGAATCTGTAATATTTCACTTTGATAAATTGTGCACAGAAGCTCATCAGAAATTTGAGTTTCTTGTAGGAACATTTAGCCAGTACCACTTTCTTAATTTTTATTATGAAACTGTAGCCTGGAAATCAAAGTAGCACATCTACAAAAAAGAAGATAAATCTACTTTTGGTGTTGAACAGTTTGATTTTGCTTTTTCCCGTAGCCTGAGATGTGTATGTTAGATCCCACAAGGCTGCCAGTGATGTAAAAGTAATGAGTGTTAAGCAGATCAAGTGGTGGCATCTGACTGCTCTTCATTTAGTTTCCTCACCTGTTCATCTGTTGCTCCTGGTGTCACCTCCTCTCTCCTTCCATTTCCCCCATCCTCTTGATCTTCACCCCTCTATTTTTTAATCTATCCTTTTCCTCTCCAAACCCTTTCTCTTATTCCTTCCTCTGGCATCTTATTTCCTGTTTCCTCTTTTGTCTCCACACTGAAAAACCTGTCAAACCACTGTCATTATTTGTTCCACCCCCGTCCACCCATCCCTTACCTCTCCCTCCTCTCTGTTTACTTTCTCCCTTTAACTTTACCTGTCTGTGTCTCTGTGTCCACCAGGCCCTACTGGCGGTGTTATTACTCCAATACAGATGCAGTCATCTACGTCGTCGACAGCAGCGATCGCGACAGGATGGGCATCTCCAAATCCGAGCTGGTGGCCATGCTGGAGGTGAGTGGGTGTGCTCTGAACTACATCTTGACATTTTCAGTCCGGTCTGACCTGGTAACATTTCTTTAGAAACTCAAACTGAATTCAGGTGGAGCTTTTCATGAAGCTTAACATTAATTTTTCAACCAAAGTTATTAATAGCATTTTGTAATACTACAGCTGCACTATGAAAGTTTTTTTTTTTTATGTTGAAATACTTGTGGTTTACCACCTTGTATCACAAAGAGGGGCTGTAATGAAGAGCATCACATGCCACCTTTATTGAAACTAAAGATTTTTTTGCCAAAATGAAATTGTGGCGCCAGGCACGGACATTTCTTTGCCCACAGTAAGTGATTAATTGAAACGTAAGAGTAAAATACAAATATTCTCCTACGCAGAACTGAGATTCATTTTGTCCAGAGAAACCTTGACTGACAAACATTAAATGCTTTGCCTCTCGTCTGTTTGGTTTCCTTTGGTGTCGAGAGGCAGAAAACACTTGATAGATTTGAGTTTACTGATGTAATGCTACACCATTTCTTGGTACCGAAACTTTTTTTTCAGCTACCTTTCCCTGCCATTTGGAGTTGCTACAATGCAAGGTTGCTTAAGTGTTGCTGAAAGTATGTTTTTTGGCTGTGTGCTGTGTTCAGGAGGAAGAGCTGAAGAAGGCCATCCTTGTGGTGTTTGCGAACAAACAGGACATGGAGCAGGCCATGACGCCCACTGAGGTGGCCAATGCCCTGGGCCTCCCCGCCCTCAAAGACAGGAAGTGGCAGATCTTCAAGACCTCGGCCACCAAGGGCACAGGCCTTGACGAGGCCATGGAATGGTAGGGCCCAAGTTAGGGATTTATTAGTTCCTAGAAAATAGATTACTTATTAAAAATGAGGGAAATTGTACTCGAAATATATCAGTCTCCATGCAACTGAAAGTAACTTCTGAAAATAGAGTAACGAGGAGAGAAAAATCTCACCGTCAGTTTTGATCAAGCCAAATTAGAAATGTTACACAACAATGTGGTGAATGAGAAATTTACAGGGTGTCAAGTCTCTTTACAATTTAACAAATTTATTACAAAAGCAAATGAATAGACAAATCTGGAAATTATTACAAAATGAGGAGTAAATAGTGAAGTTTTTTTTGCCTCATTTAATACACCTCTATATGGACACCTTTAGTTGCACGAAGCACATCAAGACAGTACTCGATTTCTTGCCATGTACGCTGTAGCAGAGCCTCATCAATGGTGGCAATGGCATCAGTGATCTTTTGCTTCAGGTCGTTGATGTCCCGTATCTTTGTTCAATACACCATATCTTTAACATAACCCTGTAGTTTTGCTGAGTCTGCGTATCCGATTTTGTTTCAGTAAACCACGATAAACATTGTGCCTCTTCTTGAGGAGTAGCCATTTTTTAGAGGTTTATTTAACAGAACCTATTTCATCAACAGGGAACCTGAAATAAACAAATGCAATGTGTTTAAAAGCTTTGATAACCACTGAATACATAGAACAAATCTGATTAACATATCTCATCAATTGCTTTTGTAATAGATTTTTTAAATTGTAAAGAGACTTTATGGACACCCTGTATTACAATGGCTCACTCAGTTGTATTCTCTGTGATATTGCCCAACATGTCTTCTGTGTTTCCGGTGTACCAAGGCTGATTTTATATTTGCTCTCTGTCTCTCCTTGTAGGCTGGTGGAGTCCCTGAAGAGTCGGCAGTAAAGACTGGCACTCAAACGCACACACCTATACAATCTGTGTATATACTCCTGACCCTTGACCCCTCCGTATGAAGTCTCCAGTCTGAGCCCCCTTCAGGACCAGTGACTGCACTCCTGAATCCCAAACCTACCTGAAGCCTTGACCTAAAACCTTCCCGATGCCTAACGCCTTTCAAGCCTGGGACTGAGAAGCAAAGGCTGCAGTAACATCTGGACTGGACACACACTCACACACACACACACACACTACCCCTTTGTCTCTGTATGTGTAAAGGTTAGATAGCTGTGGGATTGCTGTGAGGAATGAGCAATCCACCAGACCGCATGTAGTATATCCACCTTTTTGTATGTTTGGGAAATACTCACCTTTAAAAAAAAAAAAAAAAAAAAAATTCATTTGATAACTGAACCTGTTTCTGTATTCCTACAAACAGAAATTTTATGTTAAATGTTGGACATTTTATGATGCAGTTTGTAATAGTGTTAGCACTGAAATAATTTATCAAGTGGATTGAGAGGGATCAATAAATGAAGCTCCTTTTTGAAAAAAGCCCTTCTGTGGCGTGTTTGGAATCAGGTGTCTTTGTTGGACACCCAGAGGCTCGTTGTTCTTGAAGGAAATGGCTCGACACAGGCAAACAGTTGGCTTGTATTGTTGTTGTTTAGCCAGAAAACCATTAGCGGCTGACACATAACAACGTTAACGAGAAGAAACCTGACAGAGCGCCCAGCAGGGGACAAATTCCTGCTGTGACAACGTCAATTTGACAAATGCCAGCCCCATTCCTGACCTGAGCAACCAGAGAAGAGGACATCATCCCTGAGAAGCTATTGCCAAGTTATTAGACCGAATTTACTGACATATGGACTGCTGGGTTGAAATGAAATAAATATTCAAGTGTTCCACTTAAAATGCATCTTCTGATAAAATTATTCTTTGTATACAATTTGCAAATTTCTGCATTAGATTCAGTATTTTGATTTACTTCTGGAAATGCGTTGGTGAAGATAGCTCCACAGTGTAAAAAAAATAACCGCTGTACTCCCCCTGGCTGACCGAAGTGTTACTGCAGCCTGAGCTGGTTTTGTACTATAGTCAGGCAGACGCAACCTCTTGTATTTCTACTGTTTCTTTTTTGTTGGTTTCTCCATTTACGTTTGTGTGGTTTGAATTTTTTTTTAATCATCTTTTATTAGTGATGGCCTTTTCCCCATTGAAAATGCAGCTTTGGCATGTTAAGTAATTTAGTTACTGAACACTAACTGTTTGATTGTATGCTCAAAGTTTTATGATCACATATTTATATTTGCTTGTACAGTGGAGATGATTCACAGTAAAGATTGCTATCGGTGATTGTACCATTTTGTCATCAAGACTTGTATTTTTAATTTGTGGTGCCAAAGATGACTTGTCCAGCACTGCAGCAAGGTGTGAATGTCATGACAAATCATCAGTTTCTATCAGATCTGTTTAATTAAAAAAAACAAAAGTTGTACATTTAGCTCCACAATATATAAACTTCAAAACTATTCTCCACTCAGTTGGCAAAATAACAAAAATGGAGCTCACCTTAGCACATTCTTTTACCTGCAGTTAATATTAATTGATAGCAGTGTCACAGGAGAAGCTGTTTTCATCTTCCAACATGATGAGTCATTTCTGCATCATTTTATACACACAGATGCTGGGTCTCCAGTGAAGAAAAGAAAAGATGCATTACACCGATATATCATTTTGCATCAACAGCTGGGGTTTGCACAATATCCTTTTTAATTGTGGATTTTAACCCCGTTCACGCACACGGACCAAATCCCACAAGTCCAACACCTGCTCTGTGCCTGCTGGTCTGATGTGATGTTTTCTATGTTAACTAACATATTTGCACAGTTAGAAATGTCATAATAGTACCAGCCATAAAGACAGACTAGTGGCAGTTTTGGAGGTGCATGGTTCACTGTGCAAGTCTACGATATGTAAACGCATTATTGAGTCCTTATGATTTCCCTGTCTTCCCAATCCTAACCAATATTAATGTTGTTTTTCACCGATGGATGACTTGACAGGAGAATTATTTGTAGACCAGGTCATCAAATTGTAACACCCGCAGGCCAAGCAGCCTGGGGAGCTCACGTCCCCGCTTAGTGTCCTCGATCTGCAAACTCAGCGCTCTGCCGCGTCCGAGTGTCCCGACACGCTCACTTCACCATGGCCAGGTCTTTGAGCGCGTGGCTCCTGTGCTTCTTGGCTTTATATCCGGGCCGAAGGAACTCGATCTTCCTCTTCTTGGCTTCGATCTTGTTCTTGTGCTTTTTGAGCTTCTTCTTGGCGGCGATGTCGGGGTTCGTCACCGCCTGAGAGACAGACGAGGGAGAGCAAAGGACAAATGTAAGGCGAGCAAGGAACAGAAGGTGGGACGCACTGTTTGGTCCAAGGATGACAGGGATTTTTGTCTGTGTGTGTGTGTGTGTGTGTGCTTCAGAAATTTCCCCCAGGGCCTTTTTTTTTTTGGCAGGGTGGACCGGTCAGTG
>OMLB01021326.1:0-10679 GCA_900302555.1 Myripristis jacobus
TTCCCACTTTCCCACCCTTCCCTTCAAGATTGCATTACTCAGTAAAATATTAACACATGTATTTTTATAGCTGAGCTAGATAAACAGTGTGATACTGAATAGCCTAGTTAGGTCACTGTAATGAATGTGTGTAATGAAGTTTATGATTAATAAAACCTGACTGAATAAAAAGCGTGCCATCTAGTTAATTGCAACTAACTTCATGCGCCTACAACAATATTGCCAAACTCAGTTATGAACCATTCAAACAATCTGGTCTTTATAATAATGCTGACATTGACTCAGGCTTCATTGTCGATGTGCCTTTGTGCACTCTGTGTCTGAGTGCACCTGCAACAGTGTGCATGGCATACGGGGTCATGGGAATAAACAAAAATGTCTGATGAGCAATTGAAAATGTGAGTTGTTTTCCACTGTTTTGGGCTCATCTCTGTTTGTTGGGGCCTGTGTCAGCATTACTGTAACCATAGAAACAGCTGACTTTGGTCTGCTCCTCATCTGTGAGAGATGACTCAAATGATTGGTTGCATCTGCGCAAGAAGGGAGTGCTTTGGCTCAGCTTTGTTTTGACTGTGCAGATTGATTTATGGCTGCAGCGATGCAAAGGTGGAACTTCTGCCTTTGAATCCTCTGCCAAAGGTTCTGTGTGTACTGCATTTGTTGTTTTGACATGATGGCATATGAGCAGGATGAGCCTGTCTGAGGCAGGTACACTCACAGTAGTTTTGCTTTGCTTTACTGCTCTGTGTATGAGTTGTTTTGTGCAGAGAGTGAGAGAAGGAGTGACAGACAGAGTGCACAATATTGAAACTGGCATTGGGGTTGAACTTTAGCTGAGTGAGCTCTGCCTGTGCACACGCAAACTGGGTAAAAGAGGATATTTCCACACTGCTGTTCTCTGGAATAGTTCCTTATTTTGTTACAGTGAGAAAAGCTCCTACCAAAACACACGCACACACACACACATCTGCAACTTGTTAACAGCCATCTCACGTTCATGATGACTGGGAATACATATTCTCACTCCTCAGTCATATGCTGAAGTGTCACACACAGAAAAACACACCTTTCTGGTGACAGTGTGGCACTATAGCAATACACTTCACCATTTCTCTAGCTGCTGCCTATATGGTATACCTTTCCAAAATAGGAACTGAATCGGTGTGCTCATGCTGTAGCTGGAGCAACGGTCACATTATTATTGCTCTAAGTTTTGAGATAGAGAACAAATGATTAGCAACAGAGGGTTTTGGGTTTCTTGAGCACACCACAATGTTTTGTTGGCTTACAAAGAAAACAAAGAGGATCTAAGTGGTGAGATACTGAAGGAAATCCACCCCAGCCTGGTTTGGTGAAGGCCCCAGGAAAGCTGCAGCTGCAGGTGATGTGGCAGTGTTTTTTGCACTGTGGCGTGTGTGGTCAGTTGTCATTTGGCAGTGTTGCTCTGTCATGAGAGGCTCAGGGTGGAGCGCAACTCCTCCTCTCCCCTCGCTCAATCTCCTTTACGCCTTTGTATGCACGTGATAAATTTTAAGGCAGCAAGGCAGACCTGTTGTTCTGTTGGTGGGAGGGAGAGAAGAACAGTGGGTGGGTGATGAGAGAGGAGAGGACAGAGAGTAGGAGGTAGAAAGGGAGAAATACAGCCTGGTGTGTAATTAAGGTCTTGGATGAAGAGATGAAGGGTGAAGCTCCTCGGTTGAGAGATAGGAATTTTGGAGAGTAAGATATAATTGAGTGAAAATTGCATGAGGAGATGAGGAGTTTGGACCAAGGTGGGAGGGCGGTGAAGAAGAGGGAGCGGTGGAAAGCATAAGCAAGAGATGAAGAGCAGAAGAATAGGCTCAGTGATGAGGAGACTCAAAGAAAGTTGCTTACTCAAGCCCCAGAAGACCGGAGCACCGTCTCAGATATGCAGCATCCAGCCCGCCGGGGCCAGCCAAGCCTGATGTCACACACCACAGCATTCTTTATTTACCTCACATGAAAGCACTTCACTTTCTGAGGTTTGCTTCTCTTCCCTTGGCCCGGTCATTCCTCTCCACTTGACTTGTTGTTTTATGCTTTTATTCCCCCCTTGTTCCTTTCTCTCTTTTGACTCCTTGCTGCACTTCCTCCCATCATTCCTCGGTTTAATTAGAAATCCATTTGTGGAATAAGTACACAATGATGAAATCGAGGGAATGCCTGTGGGATCTGCTCTATAACTCACACATGGCAGATATTTTCAGAGGTGGAAGTAAGAAATTACATTTACTCACGTTCCTGTAATTGAGTAGCTTTTTTGTCTACTTACAAAGAGGAATCTCGTTCCTCTGTTGGTTGTTGGTTCTACTGACTGTCATTTCTAAATTTCCAACAAAAGCTGCATGATGAAAAACTGCAGACGGTTGATGGAAGCGAGGGCCACTAAGACTCAGCTGGCTTAAACTGTGGAGTAAGTGTAGAAAAAAAGTGGAATCATATCAGTGAGTTGGCCTGATGAGGAGAATCATATGGACTCAGCCATATTAAATGCTTATGCCACATCTGTCAGTCCTCACTTCAATCAACCCTCATTAATTTTGCGCAATGCACCTTTAAAGGAATGCAGTTTGAACCATGTTCTCTCATCCTTTTATAACTGTATAGAAAAGATCAGTTACTGTTCTGAAAAAGTAACTAAGCAACTTTCACTCTGACTACTTTTTAAATTTGTTACTTTTTACTTTTACTTCAGTAGATTTTTACAGCATATACTTTGAAAATATCATCAAAGTAACTGTACTTTTACTCGAGTAGCACTTTGTAGTACTCCTTCCAGCACTGGATGTATCTTTTTAATGCAGCTGCAGGTATTAAGAATGCAAACTGTTTGCAGTTATTTGTGCTAAAACAGGAGCTAGGGTGTTGTAAAGAATGAGTCCAAGTGAGATTGCATCTTATCTATATGTGTGTGTGTACGCATGTGTGTATTCTTTGTGCATACGTTGCACCCTTTCTGTAATGGTCTTTATATTCGTTACTGTGTTCTGACAGGGCCAAGGAACAGTCAATGGTATTCACTGATTGCTTCAATCAGACTATTGATATCTGTGCTGTTGCAAAAGTTCATTCCAAGAATCTGTAGAGAGAAAAGAATGTGTTGGACTGGCTCTTAGCTCTTGCCTCATAAGTAATTGCTGCATGTTTATAATCTCAGCCTTTCCTGTTTGGAGGAGATAGAAAAGACATTTAACGGTTGCTGGTGGTCAGACATGCATGTGAGTGTGTGTGTGAGTGCATGTTGGTGTTGGTTTCGGGGTCAAAATTGCACCAGATGGACTGTCTCTCTTCAAAAATAATTAGTGGATGAAAATGGCATACAGTTTGCAAATGTTAAGCTGCTCCAGTGCTGTCACTTGATACAGTTCAAGGTTCTCACAGCTGATCCAAACGCAAAAAAAAAATAATGTTTCAATGACATACATGTTTGGAATGTGCAGTTCCCATCACATATTTTCCAAATCTCCCTTCAGCAGACCACTTTCAAACATGCCTTTTAATTGTTATGGTATCTTTATGGTATCTGTGCATTACACATCCCACTCTCAGTTATTCACCCTGCTCCTACATTGCAGACTGAAATATCACTAGATGCTGTAGCAAATGACTAACCAGGTCATGACGCTACAGTAAACAACATGTCTAGCTAAAGGGAGCATAGGCCAGTGTGATTCTTTTCAATGCTCATTTGATTCATGTGAAATGGAAACATGATGCAAATTTAATGCCAGCTCGATAATGACATTGTTGTGAAACCGAATCTTGGGAAAGTGCACAGCCTAACATTTGTATTTGAACAGGCAGATTAAGATCAACAGCTGCATGTTATTTCACTTCATTGACTTTCTCTATAGAGGTTCAGCCAACTACAGCTCAAGTATTGGTGTCACCAATACAAGGAATATGGCTTTTTTTCTCCCTCTTGCTGCCTTGATCTCCCTCTCTCTTTGCTCCTTCTGCCCAGTGCTGTGATGATGACTGACTCACGTTTTGTTTTGTTTTGTTTTTTCAGTTTTCTGTATGACAGCAGTATCACGTAGTGCTTAACACTGATATAAAACATTTTAAAACTGAAAACAAACAATAAAAAAAAACGACCAAAGTTGAAAACAAAACCCAGATTAAAGAAAAACGGCTAAATGTATGATGACTTCACCTTAAGGAAACTTTGAGTAATTGGGTTAGAATTTCAAATTCAATGCGGAGTGAGAACATCTGCAGCTATTTGTGTATTTATAAAACTGACAGTGTTGACAGATAGCTCTTATGGGATGATACTGATAATCCAAGGCGATGCAGAAAGAGGGAAAGAGAGAGAGACAGACAAAATCAAATGATTGAGAGTAAAAGAAAAGGGGAGGATATAGGGAGATCATACAAAAACATTGTAATAATAAAAATCAAATATAAAGCCTGATAATCCCTGGCTGTATTTCCAGTTGTTTGTGTATTGCACAACCTGGCAGATAAAACCTGGCAAAGAAGCTAGTTATCTTTTCCATAGTTAGACCAAGACAGAGGCCAAAGAGAAAGGAAAATGAAGAGAAGAAAAAGGGGTTGAAGAGAAAAACATACAGTAGAGATCTGGCTGATTTATCCCCGTGTCATTATGTATTTAGTATGAAGTCCTGTCATTGCCTGACTGTCTCCTGCTATCTCACATGACTTGGTGCGGTTTTCCAATGGACTCTTCCAACAATAAGTCCCCCTCTTGAACAAGCTTAAAGTGTGTCTAAACCCTAATGTGTTTCAGATGAAGGATAACACCAAAGGTAATCCACTTCTCCCCCAAAACACGGCAGGATGAGCACAGTTAAATGTGCCCTTAGCTCACTGATGATGACAAGACTGAGTTAAGAAAACATTTCACTGTGAAAGAACGGTTTGCGTGATTGAAACGTCCTCATTTGACCAAAAAACAAAACAAATGCGTTACACAAACAGTTTTATTTATTTCTACAAAGAATTGGCATGATGTAACAAATATGCCCATGAATTGAACTGACAACAGCCTAATATGTTAGATGTGAGGTACAGCATAGTGTCACCTCTCAAGCCATCTCCTCAGCCTGTTCACAAAGAGCTTTAATCAGCGCCACACCTTCAGGACAAATTGGTAGGTTTCTTATGCAAAGTAGAGGCTCAGAAAAATACTGAATAAAACAACACAAAAGTTAAACAAGGAAGCTTTCTCTAGAGCACATACTGTATCTCCACCAACACTATGCAGCTGACAACATATGCCAGTTTCATATGTTGAAAATTGCTTCAATACTCTGTGATAACTCCCTGTGACCAACTGATGAGAGAAGTGACTCAGTTATTCCTTGCTGCGTGATCAACCTCTCCACAGAGTTGAATGTTTTGTGAATCTGTTAAGAAGTTACATGCCTTTTTATGAGAAGCCACGTTTCACTTTGGTGTGAAAAGCTAATCAGCTCCTCCTTGCCTCTTGACTGACCTTTCCACAAGTTTCATGATGTTTCTTGAATCTGTTTGAAAGTGTTTTTCTTTTGCATAAAAGGCCATACCACTGCCACCCCACCACCCCACCCCAACCGCTTGGCCAATCAGTGTGAAAAGTGAATCACTTTACTTGGGCCTAAGACAAATTTTTCAAGCAAGTTTCATGCAAATCTGTTCATAACGTTTATAGACATCCTGCGAATAAACAGGCAAATGGAACAGAGTCAAAAGATAACCTCCATGCAACACTGCTGGCAAAACTGTAAAAAAAAAATCTCCTAACTTTGACATATATCCGTCTTCCTGTTACAAACTAATCTGTTTGCATCCTAAGGAAAACCTCTGATGGACAGACTACCATGGCCATTAACTGCTGTGAGACAGAAAGAAGAGTGTCTTTAGTCCATCGAGGGCAGTGCTGAGCTCTTGCTATACAGAGTAGAATATATAAAGGTCAGTAGGGCCAAGTGCTGCAAAATGATCACTGCATTTAATTGTCATTGTTACAAGGCCCAATGTTTATAATGAAGACATAATCATAAGCCTATGTGAAATCGATGGTTGTAAAATTATGGCAATTTCAGAAGATTTCCACCAGCACTGAGGCCATGTGATGTTGACCGGTTGCATAAGTAGAGCAAAATAGCATTTTTTCGTTAAATGGTTCCAGATTTCATTCATCTAAGCATATAAAAATGTGCAATGTCTTAACCACTGTCTGGTCGTTTTCACCAATGCACAGGATAAAAATTATAATTATAAGAGCTGATATTCTAGAAAAGTCCCATTGACCACTGTTCTGTTATCATTTTGTGCTCTACATCACCCACTGGAGGTCACATATATTCTTGATTGGCGGCTCTATCCCTGTACAGACTAACTCTGGTATGTCCAGTTGTAGTTGGATCTTTCACTGATTTGTCTCCCACATTGGTTTCACTGATTTCAAATTTCCCACCATGCTGTCCACTTGCTCCATGTCGCCACCCAATACAACAGCACACTTAAACTTGTAAGCATGTACTCAGTCATAAGGCAAGATTATTTCTACTCTGCCTCCAGTTTCCCTCATTGCCTGAAGATGAAAACATTTACAGAGCACAGCATCGTCTAGCATTCCACAAGTGACCCTCACCAAGAAAAAATGGTAACATTTTATGTTTCTAAAAACAAAATCTACATTGAAATGCAATGTTTTCAAAGTTTGTGTATAAAGTGAGAAAAAACACAGCATTAGGAGGTAGGCGAAGTGGTTAATGGCACAATCAACGGGGCTTTGCTTCTGCAGACTGGGGTTTGAGTCCCATGTCAAGATCTGTGTTTTGGTATTATTAGCTAACATTAGCCAGCTTATGTTGACACAGCCCCAACCACATTGGCTACAAGTCTAAATGTTGGCATGTCAACATTTTTGTTTCAGAAATTTAGACATGTCAACATATTTGTTGGTTTGCAGAAACATAAAATGACAACATTTATTCTGGCGAATGGGTTGCCTTGGGGCCACCAAGCACTGACTTCCGATCAACAAGTCTTACTTCATCATCTTTTTCTACAATGTCTGTGGTCACTTTTGTCTTCTTGGTACATGCAACTACTGAGACACATTATCGATCAACATTATCTGCCTCTTGTCACATCTATGCTGATGATACCCACCTGTACATTTCTTTTAAATCTGTTTTTAGTCAACAAGCCATTTTAATCATTGTAACTGTCGAACTGATATCAGTTGACTGGAAGGCCCAGAATTTCCTCTAGTTAAATTAAACTAAACATGATAAGATGGCTGCCATTGATCCTGATCAAGTTTCTGAGAACAAGTGCAATCTCTCAGTTGCTTATCCTCAAATGTCAAACTCTTTGCTTGTTTAGTATCACATAAGAAGTTGTTGCAGTTCTGCTTGTGGCGCCTGCAGAACACTGTGAAGGTCAGCCCTGTACTTTCGTTGCAGGATAGTGAAAATATTAGTCCATTGCCTCTTTTTACCTATATTCAGTCATGTCTTTCCAAACATCAGGTAGTCCAAAACACTGCTGTTATTTAAGGCCAAGTTTATATCATCTCGCTGATAACCTGTAACTTTTGGAATTGATTTTAAAGTTCTTTCAGTGACCACTATGCTCCACTATAATTTTTGAACTTTTAACTCATCCATTAGACCCTTTGGGTTGTCTGATTTCTGTCTTTTGGCTGTTCCTCCAGCTAGGCATAAATCAAAGGGGCTCAAGCAAATGTTCCCTCAGTTCTGTGTTCCCTAATCCCAATGTTCCTTCAGGCCCTAAAGAACAAACCCATTAACAACAAACTTTGTATAAACAACTAAATAAAAATATATTTAATTTGACTCACTATAACTGATTAAACTAACCAATACAAAGTTTTGATTAAGAGATTAGACCATTTAACATTAGCTGAGGGAACATGGGGAGGAGAAAATGGTGGTATGGTCCCGAATCCACGAGCATCAAAACCTTTGCACTTGTGGTCTGAAATGTTGTTTAGTCTTTCTGTGTGTTCTGTGTTCAATCTGATATCACTGTTATCAATTTGGTAACCTGTCCTCTTAGATTGTATTGTGTTGACAGTGATACTTCACTGATCTGTGTACAAAAATGCGTCTTTTTTCTTCTCCCCCTCTAGTGAGATCTCAATGCACGGTCAGCTGCAAAACTGCTGTCTCTGTGCTTGCTTCATGGACACCATACCAACACCAATCTGAGTCTTCTGTTTCCTCCTCTTATGACCCGCCTACCCTTCTTTGCATGTCCAGATTCATCGGATTCCAACAGATGTGAGGGTTGAAGATCATCAGATTGTATCCTGTGGTTTTTTGGTGGCCATATGGCGTCCCACGTGTGACTTGTGGTGTGCAAAGCGGTCAGAGACAAAGTAAATACAACAACAGTGCCAACAAGTCACTCCTATAATAACAAAGAGTCTATAAACAGAAAATCTGGACCACACACGCTCATACTAGAATGATAGAAAGACAGACAGATAGAGTGACAGATCGATGGACAGACAGCAGGACTACACATGCACAAGTCTACGCCAACACAGACAAACATCTGATTTTTATTTAGAATAATGTACCAATAAAATGTCCTGGTGTTAGAGTGATAATGTGATGACACCAGCGGCCAGCACACTCCCAGCTTTGTTTATCAGAACTCTGTTTACTATAGGACTGTGATTTGAAAGCACTAAGTGGCATGTAGGCTTTACAGATGCTCCCTGGATGAGTGGTCATTACATGTTTTGACTGTGATGATAGTTTATTTGCCTTAAAGTCACCTTCAATATAACAAAGGTTAAATAGCATAAAGAAGGACAGAGTTCACAGTGTCCTAGCACACATACCAGCCTGTACAGTTCAGACATTGTGGGGGTATTATTTTCTGTAAAGGTAAAGAAACACATTGAATTTACCACCACAGCGCAGTCTTATTAAATGCAGCATATGCCCAAACAATTAATGGATAACCAACATAATTAAAACAAATACATAAAATAAGTAACGAAGTAACAAAATAGCTTAATATAGGCTTGAAGACATTAATGTAATGCATATGTAGGCTATTGTACCGTACAATGAAGATTACTAAAACACATTTTTCAGCGCATCTACTCATTTATCACACCTATGTGTAGTAATCCACATTTTTCTATTACAATTAATCATAACGATGAACTTTTCCCTAACCTTAACCATGAACTTTTCCGAACTGTAACCAACTAATTTTGGTGGCTAATGCAGTTAACAAAACAAACCAAAGTGGCTAAAGTTGCTAACGAGCTAACCTTAGCTAGCATTCGTGCATGTGCAAACCTCAACAGTCACATGATGATGATAATGCCGGCTCCACCACATCAGCTAAAAGTCTAAATGTTGTTATGCAATATTCAGAAATAGTGACGTTTCAGTGTTATCTGGCAACATTTAACAATAATGTCACACCCCAAGTGCTCCTGCTATCTAGCCGGCTATCTCTGCAAAAATGGATACGTGAAAAAGAAAAAATCCAACAAGCAGTCAATTCAACATGTGTAATAATAATAATAGTAATAATAGGCGCAAAAGCTACCGCCGACCACGTACGACGGCCGAAATCGCGTGTGTGTCAGGGTCATAATAGCCAAGCAGACCAAACATAGCCTAGACTGTATTATCAATAATGAAAATACAGTCAAATATAAAAATATAGAAAATACAGATTCCTCTACCTGTTCCACTATTATAAAAAAATAGCAGCGCAACTTGGTGGCCGTTATCCTGGCAATTTCTCTGCGTGAGAAATACAAGGTGTGGCATGTGAACGGGTTGAAATGCGTGTCTCACGCCCAATGCGTGAGACTTGAGAGCCCTGACTATTACCCATTACAATTGAAGAGCCCTTTCCGTGACCTGTACTTCCCTGTAAATCCCCTATCATGACTGCAGAAAAAGAAAAAGGGGAAATATCAGAGTGACCTCAAATTGTCAATAGCACGTATGTTCCTCGTTCATTTTAGACATGGGTGGGTGATTTGTGTTTCTTCCTTTGAAATGATATCCGTAAAGACAGGCAGGTGCAGGAAATTCAGTGCAGCAGTATTTTATTTTCCAAATCAAACACAATGTGTTCTTGCTGCAATGTTTTAGAAGTCCCAGATTCAGCTCTAGCAAAAACAAGAGCTCTTGGCCTGACGTATTACATGGCTCAGTTGTCTGGACTGTTACAGCCTAATGCGATTTATGTTTCATCCTGGATTTCTTTGATATTGTTTTCCATCAACAAATCAAAGGTATCACGATTCGCATTAATAATCGAGCATTTTTGAGATGAGTCATCATTTAATTCTTCAAGAGAATGTGTCTGACGTGTTTTTTTTGGTACACTGGCTGATGCCCAGTTTAACCTTTTAACCTGGTTCCCTGACTACAAGTGGAGGAGGCTTTGTTGGTTTGATTTATAATTTCAAAATATCAGTTTGCAGATGTACTGTCCCATATTTCACTGTGAATATGGTTGGTTGCTATGTATTTGTGTGTGTGTGTGTGTGTGTGTGTGTGTGTGTGTGTGTGTGTGTGTGTCTGTGTCTGTGTGTGTGCGCGCGCAAATGTATGACCATTTACTACAATTTACCCACATTTTACATTGCAAAAAAAACATTTTGCAAATCATGCAGGGGCACTCAAGTTTCACAA